>PVJN01008316.1:0-65627 GCA_004026805.1 Lasiurus borealis
ATCAGCTGCCTCCTGCATACCCTGTACTGGGGTTGTGCCCACAACCAAGGTACATGCCCTTGACTGGAATGGGACCCGGGAGCCTTCAGTCCAAAGGCTGATGCTCTATCTACTGAGCCAAACCAGTTAGGGTCCTACTTCTTAACAGTTTTATGAGTTGAAAATATTTTCCCTCACTGTCTTATTTACATTGTTGATAAATTTATTTGATGATGCTTCTGTCTCTGATTTTATTTTTGTTCATCAGTTTATGTTGTTCATTATATTTCATAAATGAGTGAGATCATATGATAATTATTCTTCCCTGACTGGCTTATTTTGCTTAGCTTAATGCTCTCCTGATCCATCCAAAGTGTTCTAAGTGGTAAGAGTTCTCAAACAGACCATCAGACCTCAGAGGGAATGAAGGGGAGTATGGATGGAGGTAGGCAAGTTGAGGGAGAAAGAGATCAACTAAAGAACTTGTATTCATATAAAATAACCAAAGGACACTGACAGTGGTAGGGGGTGATGGCTGGGGCAGGCTGGAAGAGGACAATGGGAGGAAAAGAAGCATATGCAATACTTTCAACAATAAAGAATTAAATAAATTAGTTAAAATAAATAAATTTCTTTGATGACAATATTTTTTTAATTTTAAATTTAATTTATATATATTTTTATTGCTTATACTTGTGGCCTCAACTCTAAGAACTCATTGACAAATCCTAACTCTTTCGTATAACTTCCATGTTCTGCTTAAATTATCACCTGTCCTTGCATATTTTCTACTTTTTAATTAGAGTCCTTAACTTATCAATTACAGTAATTTTAAATTCCCTCTCTGATAAAGCAACTCTTTCAGCTATAAAGCCCGGAGACTATACTGAATTTCTGTTGGTAGTGGTAGGGTGTGGTAAAAGGAAGCATTCTATAAACTTATGATCTTATCTTAGCCTTTTAGTGGGTCTGTGTCCCTAGGTTATAATATGCACAAGTGTTTTTTTTCATTATGCACAAGTGTTTTTTCATTATTTTCCATTCTCCTAACTCCCCATCACTGAGTGAGACCAGAGGTTAGAGAAGGGCTGGAGTGAAGACAAATGTCCTTTCCCAGATGTGATAACACTGATAACCCTAAAGGGTAGGCTTCTATTAAGTAGAACAGTCTCAATGGTTACTCTTCCCTTCCCACTGAGGAATTCTCTGAGCTCTTCACCCTGAGAATCTGGTAGGGTTTCAATAGACAAAACTTGTGAAAGTGTGAAGACCCTGTAAGATTATAGCCCTCAGAAGTTTCTTCAGAAATCTCTACTCAAACTCCATCAATTCATCAAAATTACTATGTAAATGTTTCTATCTAGGTATGGTTCTGCAGGCTTTAGCTTCAGGAATGTAGATTCCAGATGTAACTCTGGATTCGCTTCTCCAGATTTGCACATGGAGTTTTCCTTGTTACCTCATTTCTCTGAAGAAACCATGAAAGCTAATGGATATTCAGTTTGTTTTTCATTTTCTTGAGTGTCCGGGAGTGATGTCTTTCAAGCTCCTCACATGTCTGAATTGAAACAGGAAGCCCCTTTGGCAGTATTTTTACTTGTAAGATTGCCCAGGTCATCTAGTCCTGCTGAAATTTTTATCTCTCTAGGTTTTTCCAATAGTTCTTTATACCCCCCTGCTTATCAACTCTCATGTTCATAGCCTGACTGTCATCAACTCTCATTTGATATATGTACTCCTGGAATAGTAACTCTGTTCTTAACACCCTACCAACGGCATTTGGCCTCAAGTTAACTGCATGGTTTGTGGCTTCACATAATCTCTAGCTTTATTATCTCACTTTATTTTTGTAAGGATCTCCTATCCAAGCCTCCTAGCTTTACATCTTTGAGCATTACATAATTTATAATTGTGGATAAAATTCCTTTTCTGATCATCATGCTTTTCTTCTCATCTCCAAGTTAATTATTGATTTCAATTGTTAGGTTTAGACTTTCTAAGGACTAATGAATGGATTTTAATAGTTCACACCTATTGGAAGCATAGTGGATACAAATCTCACACCATAAGCTTAGGTATACAGAAACATAATTTTTCAAGAGTTGAACTTAAATTCGTATCTCAAGCCTCCAGAAAATTAGTCTTAATCACTTTAAGGTAATCTATGCCTATTCTGGATTTTATCATGTACTATACTGAATTTCCTGGTAATTTATACAAGTCAAAGAATCAAAATTTTCTTATCCTGTAGGAAAAATTGAGGGTAGGGAAAAACATGATTCCCACTATCTTCTTCCTTCTCATTTGGCATCATCCATCATAGCCCATAACATTTTTTTCCTACTTGCAATACGACTCTACATCTGCTGATTGATAATGGCAAATTCTAAATTTAACAACCTAATGGAAAAATATTTGCTCATATCTATGTAATGATGCTATTGACAGTGAACAAATGTCTTCACATTTCCTCTCTGAGCATCCTCTAATGCTCTCATGTCTTCTATTGTTTCAGGAAGCCCTATGTGAGACCTTGAGAGGCCTTTATTTCCTGTAGTGCAAAAGAGAAAAAAAAAAAAATTCTTCACTTAGTATTTGAAACATCTATTGTTTATGAAAAAAATAATGCTTCAAGTCATATTGATTTCTGACATGAGTTTCAAACATTATTTTAAACTCAGGGGAAATTCTTTCCTTTATGGTCTAGCTTTAATGGGGTGAAGCCAATAGGATAAAAATAAGGACAAGAAGTTAAAAACACAGAGTTTGAAAATGTAAAATAGTTATCCCATACCTCCAAATTATTTTTAATAGATTTATTTTTAGAGTAGTTTTTGGTCAATAGCAAAATTGAGCAGAATACAGTTTCATTTAACCCCTGCCCCCACATATGCACATCTTTCATCAAGAGCAGCATCCTGCACCACAGTAGTCCATTTGTTCCGATTGATAACTCATATTGACACTTCATTATCACACAAAATCTGTAATATACATGAGTTCACTCTGGTGTACATTCTGTAGTTGTTGCCAATTATAATGACATGTATCCAAAACTATAGTATCATATGGAGTGGTTTCCTGTCCTAAATATTCTCCCTACTTTACCTATTCATCCCTCCTTGCTCTCAACTCTTGGAACTACTTTTTACTGTCTCTATATAAATTGGGTTTCTAGACCTAGTTCCAACATAGTGAAGGGGGTCTCTCATATTAACAAAAAAATTACCTGAAATCAGCAGTATGTCTGAGAATAAATTCATCATGATAGTATCTTCCTAGGGATAACATTAGATTCCACAGGGTCAAGGATCCAATCCCCAAAGACTGTCCTTTCCTTCACCCATACACAAACTTCACTTGCCACAGTCCAGCCTCTTACCTATAACTCTAGCCAACTGGCCTTAAATCAGAGGTTCCCACAATGCCCTCCTTGGATTTGATGAATTTGCTAGAATGGCTCATAGAACTCAGATACACTTACTAGATAACTGGTTTAATATAAAAGGATATCACTCAAGAACAGCCAAATGCAAGAGACGCACAGGGCAACGGGTGTGGGAAGGGGTTCAGGGCTTCCCTGCCTTCTCCAGGCTCACATCTTTCCTCACATCTCCATGTGTTGGCCAACACAGAACTTCTCTGAACTTCCATCCTCTGGGTATTTATGGAGTTTTAATCATTACATAGGATTAAATGATTGCTTGCAATTAATTCTATACCCAACCCTTTTCCCTGTTTCGGAAGTCTGTGGTGGGACTGAAGTTCCAAAACTTTCTAATCAGTGGTTGGCTCCATGACAACCAGCCCACATCCTCTGGAGCTTTCCAAAAGTCACCTCATAAACATAACAAAAGACACCTTTTTTATGCTCAATACTTGGAAGATGTCAAGGGTTTCTGAAGCTGTGAGCCAGGAATTGGGAACAAAGACCAAATATATATGACAAATGTATTTTGATAATCTGATTGAGCAAATATATATATATATATATGTATATATATATATATATATATATATATATATATATATATATATTTCTTATAAATCACAATTATCTCACCATAGTTATGTTTCTCTAGAATGTATGTAGCTAAAACCATAAAATATGTGGTCTTTTTAGATTGGCTCTCTTTACTTAGTAATATGCGTGTGTACATGAACATATATTTTCAATGTATTTAGATAAACGCAAAAAAAATGGGTCTCTGAATTGTATAATTAGAGTATATTTATTTTTGTATGAAACTGACAAACTCTGTTTCAAAATGGTTGCATTTACACCAGAAAGAAATGAAAGTTTCTATTAGTCTACATCCTCACCAGCATTTGTTGTTGTCAGTGTTTTGGATTTGGGCCACCCTAATGACAGGGGAATTTTGGACTGGAACACGTGGTGTTTCCCTGGGCAGGATAGCTTCCCTGGATTCTTTGTCCATCAGAGTCAGAGTCGAAGAATGAAACCACAGCTGGAAGATGGGATAGCAAAGGTGGAAATTTATTGAAGAACAAGAACAGACTCCCACATGAGGAGGGGGAAAGAGTCCCATTGAGTTCCTTTTCCCCAGGTTTTCAAAGCCTGAAGTTTTTGTGCCTTGATATCCCCTCTGATTGGCTGCTATTCTCCTTTGATTTAGTCACTATAGCAACTCCTGAGCTCAAACGTCAAACTTCATTCAGGACATGTGAGGCCCTCCTTTTTCATTGATTGATTGATTGATTGATTGATTGATAAAGGTATTACATATGTGTCCTCATTCCTCCATTAACCCCCACTTCCACCTTTCCACCTCTACTCATGCCCTCACCCCCCCTGGTGTTCGTGTCCATTGGTTAGGCTTATATGCATGCGTACAAGTCCTTTGGTTAATCTCTTCTCTTTTCCCCCACTCTCCCCTATCTTCCCTCTGAGGTTTGGTGCTCTGATCAATGCTTTTCTGTCTCTGGATCTGTCCCTGTACATCATTTTATGTTGTTCATTATATTCCACAAATGAGTGAGATCATGTGGTATTTACATTTCTCAGAATGGCTTATTTCCCTAGCATAATGCTCTCCAGTTTCACCCATGCTTTTGCAAATGATCAGGAACTCCTTTTTTACTGCAGTGTAGTATTCATTGTGTAGATGTACCACCGTTTTCTAATCCACTCATCCGCTGATGGGCACTTAGGCTATTTCCAAATCTTTGATACTATAAATTGTGCTGCTGTGAACAAAGGAGTGCATATATCCTTTCTGATTGATGTTTCTAGTTTCTTGGGATATATTCCTAGAAGTGGGATTACTGGGTGAAATGAGAATTCCACTTTTAGTTTTTTTGAGGAAACTCCATACTGTGGCTGCACCAGTCTGCATTCCCACCAGCACTACACGAAGGTTCCTTTTTCTCTGCATCCTCACCAGCACTTGTCATTTGTTGGTTTGTTGATGATTGCCATTCTGACAAGTGTGAGATGGTACCTCATTTTTGTTTTGATTTGCATCTCTCGGATAATTAGTTACTTTGAGCATGTTTTCATGTGTCTCTTGGCTTTCCTTCTGTCTTCTTTGGAAAAGTGTCTATTTAGATCCTTTGCCCATTTTTTGATGGATTGTTTATCTTCCTTTCATTACGTTGTATGAGTTCCTTGGAAATGTTGGAAATTAAACTCTTATCGGTGATAACATTGGCAAATATGTTCTCTCACGAAGTCTGCTTTCTTGTTATTTTGTTGATGGTTTCTTTTGCTGTACAGAAACTTTTTATTTTGATGTAGTCCCATTTGTTTACTTTCTCTTTAGTTTCTATTGCTCTAGGAGCAGTATCAGTGAAGAAGTTCCATCAGCATATGTGAGATTTCATTGCCTGTGGATTCCTCTAGTATTTTTATGGTTTTCCATCTTATGTTTAGGTTCTTTACCATTTTGAGTTTATTTTTGTGTATGGTGTAAGTTGGTGATCTATTTTCATTATTTTTGCATGTATCTGTCTAATTTTCCCAACACCATTTGTTGAAGAGACTGTCTTGACTCCATTTTATGTTCAGGTCTCCTTTGTCAAATATTAATTGGGCATAGTGGTTTTGGTCATATTCTGGGTTCTCTATTCTATTCCATTGATCTGTATGTCTGTTCTTGTGCCAGTACCAGGCTGTTTTAAGAACAGTGGCTTTGTAATACAACTTTATATCTGGAATTGAGATTCTACCTACTTTGTTCTTCTTTCTCAGAATTGCTGCAGCTACTTGGGATCTTTTTCTATTCCAGATGAATTTTTGGAAAGTTCGTTATAGGTCCATGAAATATGCCGTATTTTATTGGGGATTGCATTGAATCTATAGATTGCTTTGGGTAGTATGAACATTTTGATGATGTTGATTCTACCTAACCATGAACATGGTATGTTCTTCCATCTGTTTATGTCTTCTTCTATCTCTTTTTTCCAGTGTTCTGTAGTTTTTTGCATATATTTCTTTTACTTCCTTATTTAAGTTTATTCCTAGGTATCTTAATTTTTTTGATGTGATGGTAAATGGTATTGCTTTTTTAGTCTCTCTTCCTATAAGTTTACTATTGGTGCAAATAAATGCCATAGCTTTCTTAGCATTGATTTTGTATTCTACTACATTTCCAAATTCATTTAATAAGTGTACTAATTTTTTTTACGGAGTCTTTAGGGTTTTCTATGTACAATATCATGTCATCTGCAAATAAGGACAGTTTTACTTCTTCTTTTCTAATTAGGATGCCTTTTATTTCTTCTTGTCTGATTGCAAAGGCTACTACTTCCAATACTATGTTGAACAGGAATGATGAGAGTGGGCCTCCCTGTCTTGTTCCTGTTCTTATGAGAAATAGTTTTAGTTTTTATCCATTGAGTATGATGTTGGCTGTGGGTTTTTCATATGTGGCTTTTATTATGTTGAGGTATGATTTTTCTATTCCCACCTTGCTGAGAGTCTTTATCACGAAGGGGTTTTGGATTTTGTCAAATGTTTTTTCTACATCAATTGAAATGATTATGTGATTTTTATATCTCAGTTTGTTTATATGATGTATCACATTTATGATTTGCAGATATTGTACCATCCTTGTATCCCCGGGATAAATCCTACTTGGTCTTGGTGGATGATCTTTCTGATGTATTGCTGGATCAGATTTACTAGAATTTTATTGAGGATTTGGCATTTATGTTCATGAGGAATATTGGCCTGCAATTCTCTTTCATTGTGTTGTCTTTATCTGGTTTTGGTATTAGGGTGATGCTGGCTTCATAGAAGCAGTTTGGAAGTATTTCTTCCTCTTGAATTTTTTGGAATAGTTTGAGGAGGATAGGTTTTAGTTCTTCCTTGGATGTTTGGTATAACTCTCTTGTGAAGCCATCTGGCCCCAGGCTTTTGTTTGCTAGAAGCTTTTTGATGACTGCTTTAATTTCATCCATAGTTATTGGCCTAGTGAGATTTTTAGAATCTTCCTGATTGAGTTTTGGAAGGTTGTATTTTTCTAGGAATATGTCCATTTCCTCCACATTGTCTAATTTGTTGGAATAGAGTTGTTCACAGTATTTTTTAATGATCATTTGCATTTCTGTGGGGTCTGTATTTATTTCGCCTCTCTCATTTCTGATTTTATTTGAGTCCTCTCTCTTTGCTTCTTGGTGAACCTGGTTAGAGGTTCATCAATTTTCTAGATCCTTTCAAAGAACCAACTCTTGGTTTCATTGATCTTTTGTATTTTTTTTTTTTTGATAACTATGTCATTTATTTCTGCTCTGATCTTTATTATCTCCTTTCTCCTGCTCTTTCTAGGCCTTTCTTGTTGATCTCTTTCTAGCTCTCTGAGTTGTAGAGTTAGATCATTTATTACCATTTTTTTTCTTGCTTTTTGAGTTAGGCCTGTAGAGCTATGAAATTTCCTCTACGGACTGCTTTCATTGTGTCCCATAGATTTTGGATTGTTGTGTTTTTGTTGTAATTAGTTTCCAGGATGCATTTAATTTATTCTTTGATCTCATTTGTAACCCAGTCATTATTTAATAGCATGCTATTCAGCTTCCAAGTGTTTGAGATTTTTGGCTAGTTTTTATTGTAGTTTATTTTTAATTTTATGGCATTGTGGTTTGAGAAGATGCTTGATATTATTTCTATCTTCTTGAATTTGGGGAGACTTTGCTTGTGACCCAATATGTGATCTATTTTTAAAAATGTCCCATGTGTACTTGAGAAGAACGTATATTTCATGTCTTTGGGATGCAATGTTTTGAAGATGTCAGTTAAGGCTGTCTGATCTAGTGAGTCATTTAGGATTGCTGTGTCTTTGCTAACTTTTTGTCTAGAGGATTTATCCAGTGATGTCTGTGGAATATTTAAGTCCCCTAATCTGATTGTATTGTTGTCAATCTTTCCCTTGATATCTTCTAGGAATTTTGTTATGTATTTGGGTATGCCTGCATTGGGTGCACATATGTTTATCAATACTGTTGTAGTATCTATCCCTTTAGTATTATGAAGTGGCCTTCCTTATCTCTTGTTATGGCCTTCACTTTAAGGTATATTTTTTTAGATATAAGTATTGCCACCCCAGCTTTTATTTTTTATTTCCATTTGCCTGAAAGATATTTTTCCATCCCTTCACTTTCAATCTGTATGAGTCCCTTGTTCTGAGATTGGTCTCTTGTAGATAGCATATATATGGGTCATGTTTTTTTATCCATTCAGCCACTCAATGTCTTTTTATTGGAACATTTAGTTCATTTATATTTAAAGTTATTACTGAAAGGTACTTGTTTGTAGTCATCTATTTTTGGGTCTATGTTCCTTCTTACCTTTTTATTTCTCTTTTTACAGTATTCACTTTAGCATTTCTTTCATTGCTGGTTTTGTGGTATTAAACTCCTTTAGCCTTTTTTTTTGTCTACGAAGCTCCTGATTTCCACTTTAATTTTGATTCATAGTCTTGCTGGATAGATTAATCTTGGATTCAGTCCTTTAATTTTCAATACTTTGTATATCTCCTTCCATTCTCTTCTAGCTTGATGTGTTTCTGTTGAGAAATCATTTACTAATCTGATGGGGGATCCTTTGTAGGTAACCCTCTGCCTCTCTCTTGCAGCTTTTCAGATGCTTTCTTTGTCATTAGTATTTGCCATTGAAATTATGAAGTGTCTTGGTATGGGTCTTTTGGGATTGATCCTGCTTGGAACTCTCCATACTTCTGTAACTTTTTTCTTTTCCATATTTGGGAAGTTTTCTGTCATTGTTTCTTCAGATAGATTTTCTAATCCTTGCTGCTCTTATTGATCTTCTGGCAGCACTGTTTTATGTATGTTACTTTGTTTCATGTTGTCCCAAAGCTCCCATAGGTTTTCCTCTTGCTTTTTAATTTTTTTCTCCAGTTGCTGTTCAGACTGGGCTTGTTTCTGTACTTGATCTTCTAACTCACTAATTCGGTCCTCTACTTCTTCCATGGTGTTTTTTATTGTAGCTATATCACTTTTCATTTCTTCCTGATTTTTGCATAGGTTGTTGATTTTCTTACCCATCTGATGTATGAATTCTGTGATCATTACTCTGAATTATTTTTTGGCCTTCAATTTCACTAACTTCCTTCCTTGGTGACTCCTCATTTTCTTTTCTCTAGGGATTGTGTTGTCTCTCTATTCTGACTATCACCAGAAGGTTCAAACTTTGAGTTGTGTGGACCTGGGCCATGTGCTGTGGGAGCTTTGCACCACCCGAATGTCACTGACATGCTCCGACACTAAGACATATGGCTGCCTAGGTTGGTCGGAACCAGGCTCGCCCAGGGTCAGTGTTACCAGTGTTCAGTGTGGTCTTGTGTATGCACCTAGAATCATGGACCCCACCTGCACTGCACTGTTAGTGCGTGCCAAAAATGAGTCCCCTACCGCGTGCCAGGAGTCAGAGTTTCCCTGGGACTGCAACAAGAATCTAGTATCAGAGTCTCTGTTGCCCCATGTGACTTCTCGCTGAGAATCAAGGTCCCCATGTGTGCATGCACGAAGAATTGGAGTCACTGGCTCTCATTGTGAATGTGCTGAGTCAGGGATCCCAGGTGCACACAGTAAGAAACAAGTCAATGGTGCTTAGTGATGCTTCTTGCGGGAGAATATGGGTCCCGGTCACCTGGGGGACTGGGTTGCACTGTGGCATGCCTATGCTGCAGAAAACAGACTTCCTTGTCTGCTTGCCCAGAATCAAAGTTGCACTGCCGCCCTGCGTGGGCTTCAGGTTTGGTTGCCCCATTGTGTTGTGTGGAGCAGATTCCAGTCTCTGTGCTCAAATTCCTGTAGCATCACTGCAGACTGTGTGCATGCTCCCAAACTCAAATTCCCATAGGGATGCTGTGGCCTGGGCAAAGGGCAGGTCTATCAGTTACTATGGTGCTACCCATGATCCTGCAGGGAGTGGGATAGGCTCTTTGACTCACAGAAATCTTCAGCTGGGAAGTCTTATTCTTGTTGTCTGTTGGTCTGAAGCTGTGGTCACAGTTCTCTGTTTCCAGTGGCTACAGGGTCTTGGTTTGCTTCTGAGATGAGACTGGGTAGTGCAGGGGCCATGATCCTATTCTCAAGCAACACTGTTTCTCAAATAGCATAAGTGTCTGCACTGGCGGCCCATAAGTGTCCACTTTGTGTGCAAATTTCTGTCGACTAAGACTGCCTGATTTGGCTGCCCTTTGGAGGACCTGAAGAATACAACTATCCTTCTCTCTCTCTCTCTCTCTCTCTCTCTCTCTCTCTCTCTCTCTCTCTCTCACACACACACACACACACACACAGACACACACTATTCTGTCTTAATTACAATAGCTTTATAGTATGTTTTAAAGTCAGATAGTGTCCATCTTCTAACTATGTTCATATAATTTGATATTGTGTTGGCTTTCCTGGGTCTTTTTCCCCTTCATATAAACTTTAAAATCATTTTGCAATATTCATAAGATAAATTTCTAGAATATTGATTGAGATTGTATTGAATATATTAATCAGAAAAACTGATATTGTGACAATATTGATATTTTAAATCCATATTCATGGAACACCTATCCATTTATTTATTTTTATGTGATATATTTAATCAGAAATTCCTAGTTTTAGCTTATATATAGTACATATTTTATTAGACTTATATAAATATACTGTATAAGATGACTTTTTAACCCAGGAAAATCTTCTCAAAAGTCGGGGGTCATCTTTTATGGCAGGTGTCATCTTATAGGGCGAGTATATATCCCAAACTCTATATTTCATCTGGAAAAGTTGGGGGTCGTCTTATATGCCCAGTCATCTTATATGCTGGAAAATAGGGAATTTCATTTGTTCATTGCTGCTACAGTGGTACCTCGAGATACAAGTTTAATTTGTTCCGTAACCTTGCTTGTATATCAAGTTGCTTGTATCTCAAAGCAAATTTCCCCATTGAAATCAATTGAAATGCTATTAATCCGTTCCAGCCCCCAAAATGCCACCCCAGTTGTTCTTGTTACGTATTTTTGAATAAGAAAATATGCATATTGTTGAAGTACTACTCCCGTATTGCCTCGCCAAGTCAGCCACTCGCACACCTTGCTCATATTTTTCTATAATTTCACGCTTTAATTCAATAGACATCATCCTCTTCTGAGCACTGACCTTTCCACTAGCTTTCTTCGGACCTATGGTTATGAAAAGAAATGTGATAAAGTATGTAAATGCACAAAAGATGCTTCAACAATGAGGTAAACAAGCACACTGACTGAGATGTGGGAAACTATGAGAAGCTCGAGTTGTGGTAAACTGGTAGGTCTTGTGCAGCCGGCCGATCTGTTGCTCATATTTCAAAGCAAAAAATCGCTCTCTCAATGGCTCGTATCTCAAAAATCTCGTATGTTAGGGCACTCGTATCTAGAGGTACCACTGTATATAGAAAATCAATTGGCTTTTGCATATTACCCTTGTATCTCACAATCTTGCTGTGATTGCTTGTTATTTCCAGAGTTGTTTATTGTTTGTTTGTTTTTATTTTCTGTATATTACAGATTTTTTTACATAGAGGATACTGTCAAATGCAAATAAAAACATTTTATTTTTTCTTTTAAATATGAATAATTTTTATTTCTTTTTCTTGCATCACTATGTTACTTATACATTTTGTAGATGCTCTTTATTGAGTTTAGAAACTTCCACTTTATGTCTTTTTTTTTTTCCATTGAGAGAGCTTTGTCATGAATAAATATTGGATTTGTCAAAAGCTTTTTCTGCATGTATTATAATTATGTAATTTTTCTTTTTTTTTTGGCTTGTTATAGATTATGTTCATTGATATTTTAGTATTGAACCAGCTTTGCATATTAATGATGTGTCATTTGATCATAATTTTTATGTTTTTATATATAATGTTGAATTAAATTTGCTACTTTGTTGAAGGTTTTTAGATCTATTTCCATGAGCTATATTGGTCTGTAATATTATTTTGTTATGAAGTCTTGGTCTGGGTTTGGTATTAGGGTGATGCTGGCCTTAAAAGAATTAAGAAGTATTTCCTCTGCTTCTATACTCTAAAGGAGATTATAGAAAATAGGTATTTTTTTTCTTTATATGTTTGGTAGAATTCACCAGTCAACCCATCTAGGCCTGGGGCTTTCTCTTTTGAAATCTTATTTATTTATTATTCACTCAGGCATTTCCCTTATCCTAGGTCAGTTAGATTTTGATAATAGTCTAGCAGACTATAGCCTGCTATGTTAGAATTTTATGATCATATCACCTTGTGAAGTTACTTTCAATCACTGGACTTGTCAGATCTATTATTGAGCTGCATTTGCATCCACAATTTCCCCTTTTGGTTATAAATCAATTCCAAGAATGGATTTATGACATGCCAATTGATTGGATAGTCTCAAGTGCTAGAAATTCTCATTGCCAGGAAGCCTCAGACAAAATATAAATATTATATTTAATATCAATAAATTAAAATAACTATTTCTTCTACTTAATACAAAACCAGCTTTTATTTATTAAGGCATAATCTTGGTAATGTGATTTGCAAAGCATTACAATTAGATTCTATATTTCTGAGAATACCCAATGGTTACAAGCACTTGCCTTCAAATTAACTTTAATACCACTATTTAGAGAAAAAAATTGTCTCACGTTTATCACATGCCTATGTAGACACACATAGATAGATGCAGAGAACTTTTAGCCATGGTTAAAGAACAGTTGGATTCAAATTTTGTTTTGAAGGCATTTACAATTTATATCTATTCTTGACAAATCAACTTCCAAATGACCTTACTCATTTTAAAATATGCTTAGTGAAATAAGCCAGTTAATGAGGGAGAAGCATCACATGATCTCACTCATTGGTGGATAATAAACAACATTATAAACTGATGAACAAAAGAATAGATACAGAGGCAGTAAAGCTTCAAACAGACTGTGAAATTACAGCAGGAAGATTAAAGTTAGGTGAGGTAGATAAGAGATCAATCAAAGGACTGTATGCATGCATATAAGCATAACCAATGAACATAGACACCGGGGGGGTTGGGATATGCCTGGGAGGGAGGGGGGGCAATGGGGAGATATGTATAAAAAATCAATAAAAAATAAAATAAGGATATACATTTTTAATGCCTCAAAGTATTGGGTTGACATCTAAATGACATCACAAATTGATCAATTATCTAAATCCTCTTTTTAAAGCTTTGAGAGATCAATTAAATATTTTTTATTTATTCTGCCTAATTTTATATCTTGTTTTTTCTAACCGTGTTCACAAATAATTAACTTAGAAGTATCAAAGGATCATCATCTCAGTCATCTTCCTATAGGAGTATAAATAGAAGGCTGACTGCTAAGAGGCTTGTCAGCTTCAGAGGCGCACTTTTTCATGTTAACTTTTAGTTTTTGTTTTAGATCTGTAGTTTCTAAACACACTTCTAGGGAAAAGCAGCCTTTATGTACATGTCTTGGGATGACCACTTTATACCCTGGAGGAAATTTTTCCTCAGGCAACTCACAAAGATGCTTAGTCACCGAAGAATGGCTGAGCCAATGAGAACTGACCTGATGCCTCTAGAATTCTGACATTTTCTTTCTAAGACATGAGCCTCTCTTTCTGGGGAAGCCCACTCCAGGGTGCCCTGTGCTTCACAGAGAAGTCTCCCATCAGCTTCTCTGATCAGTTGCATTACAGAGCTGAATGCTTCTCATGCACGCCTCCACCACTCCAGATATAGGACTCTGCAACAATTAGCATTGCCCTGTTGGCTATTATGGTTGAGAAAGCAATTGTATTTTATCTTTCAGAGCTAAAGAGACTTCAGTCTTTTATTTAACCAGTAAAAAATGTTTTCAGACTCTCAGTGAGCAATCCAATAACAAGCCAAAATTAGAAGCGGCAACCCATTTTTCTTTCCTGTCCCTGGGCTATCTCGATGCTTATCCACCTCAAGGCTTTTCTAAGAACAGATTAAAAAAAAAAAATTAAGACCTGCTACTAAAAAGCAGGGCAGTCCAAGATTCTGAGACAAAACTCATGTAAGTTCACCTAATGTAAAGCAAGGAGCTGATGGGCCACGCTGGGCCCATGCTGATACTTACAATGGGATGATCCTGGATGGACTTCTTTGTAAGCCTGCCAACTACACCAAGTAAATGCCAACCTAAGAATATCCAAACCTGTAGAGAATTTTAATAAAAGATTATCAGAATTTATCTGAGTGAAAGAGGACATAACTAGAAGCAAGACCTCAACAGGCTGAGAAAAATGTTTATCATGATGACAGTTTGCAGTGTGTGTTTTTTTAAATGCATTTTATATTAAAGAGGGAAAGTAATGAGGGTTATCTAAACAGGAGAGAAAGCAAGGCATGGTTTGAATTACAGGATAGCTAACAAGATTTTGTGCTGTGTTGAGAGTGGTTATCTCTCCAAGGGGTTTGAAAATGAGGTATTTCAAAGGTGGCTAACATAGATGCACAAAAGAATGGACAGGGCTTGTGAAAGGCAAAGATAAACTTTTTACTAAAGAAGTTATATGCCTGGGGTATAACTACCCACCAAGACCTGCCCAGTTAAAAATTTATGATCAGATTCCCCTGTGACTGATGCCCTTGGAGTTTTTAAGCCTCTACATTAAAATCCAGCAATTTCTCAATGACAGTTCAGGTTTTCCTGTACTTGCACTGGTACCTATGAAAACTTTCACTTGGTAATCTCTGCTTCATACACATGCCCTTCCAGTCTTGGGGGCAGCATTTTGCCTTGTGTTCTCCCCTCTCTTATAGACCCAAGAAGACTTGTTTTTTTAGTCTGCTCAATTTTTATATTACTTGTGAAAGTGGCAACTTCCAAGCTCTTTACATGCCTATCCAAAAAAAAAAAAGAAGTTTCAGATGTGTTTTTTATCTTTCAATAAAATATCACATAAATTACAATGTTTCAAGTGATTATGTACTTGACCTTATGATTTTATTTTATTAAGATTAGATTTTAAGAAATATTAGAATTCATAATACCACTAATAATATTTGATTATGTTTAAAATTTACTTTTAGTCAGTAATACTTATAAGCAATAAAAATATTTAAAATTCTTCAGAGCTGATAAACATGGTAGATTCTGAAAAGTATCTAAATTTATGTCATAAAAGGTCTGTGGTCATGACGCCGTGATGGCATCACGACCAACTACCAGACTCATCAGGAGGTTTATTGATGGGTCCTATGATGGGAGGGACTTGTAGAGTGTGGCTGGGAGCGGCAGCATCGGAGGAGTATTGTGGGCTGCCGGCAGTGTCCGAGGAGCATGCGAGGATTCGTGGGGCAGTGGACATGGTCCTGATGGCAGGTTAGGCCTAGGGCACCCTATACATGCACAATCTAATCATGCACCGGGCCTCTAGTAGAACTATAATAGGAGAGCAGTATCATTTGGTGCTATAATTAGCTAGGCTAAATTCAAAGAATATAAAAACAAAGGATAGGACTTCCATTTTTGGCACTGTAGCAGACTACTTTCCCTGAAAAACCTGCTAGAGAAAAACAAAACAAACAAATCTCACAAACACACACACACACACACACACACACACACACACACACAACTTTAAAAAATGCTGGATAAAATGCAAAAAGTATGTTTCTTACAGGAATATTTGAGCCTATCAGAAAGTAAAGGAAATCTTGTGACTCCAAATTTAGAAGACTGAAAGCCAGGGAGTATAGTGTGTACAATAGCTGTTGTCTTACTAACTCCAGGCAGCTTTTCTCTGAGGAACACCAGAGGTGAAACATGAGCACCTAAGGTATACCTCTATCCTTGCTCATTGTATTACCACCTCATATACTGCGAGTTCTTCGAGGGCAGGAATGCTACCTTATTCATCTTTTGTCCTCATGGTTTATTAGTATGCAAGTAGCTGGCACATAGTAGATATTCAGTAAATATCTACTGAAATGAAAAGGGAAAAAATGCAGCTTGAGAGAAAAGACAAATGACCTCAGAGAAATGACATTAAAGTAAGGGCAGACTTCCTCGAGCAGCAAGATAAAACTACACAATAATGTGTTAAATATTTTGAGATAAAAAACATCTTAATATAACTCAATCAACACTTAAGAGAAAAATATAATTATGGAGAAATTGAAAATAAAAAATTTGTCACCACTTAATAATTCTCAAAAAAATGTTTAAAGTGTATTCTTCAGGAAAAAAAAATTACTTTGGAGGAAATTTTGGAATACATGGAGAAATAGCAAGAAAAGAAAAATTTTAATATGTGGGTTAGTTTGAATGGACATAGAATTATATTTTATAATAATAATAACAATATGGGGGAAGTGAACAAAAATATGGCATTAAAATTGGGCAAAATAATAATATATAAGAATAGAGAGTTTAATTGTTTTTAAAATGTTTTAACATCCTTGTATTTTAAATATACATATTCAAAATTAAAGATAACTACTAAAGAATTAAAACAGTATATATTTATAAATTAATTGATTGAAGAATAAAATTTTTAAAATTAATCCAGCCGAAATGGGTTTGACTCAGTGTATAAGAGCGCCTGAGGACTGAAAGGTCCCAGGTTCGATTCTGGTCAAGGACATGTACCTTGGTTTTGGGCACATTTCTAGTAGGGAGCCATGCAGGAGGCGGCTGATCAATGTCTCTCTCTCATTGATGTTTCTAACTCTCTATCTCTCTTCCTTCATCTCTGTGGAAAATCAGTAAAATATATTAAAAAAATTAATCCAAAGGAATGCCTAGAAAAACAATGCTTAGAAAGCACATAATAAAATAATAGAAATAATTTCATAATTACAAATGGATTAAATTAATTAATAGTAAGAGATCACAGGTACCAGAATAATGTTTATAATATGAGACATTTATATAAATGTTATAAGTATACAAAGAAGACACTGTTCTGTAGGGATCTTATAGCTCTGATAAAAAAGAGATTTATTGATGGTAAATATTTAATTTAAATTAGTGATTATCTTAGGAGTACTGAGTGGTTGATATATGGTGAGCATTAGTTAATTCTTCATGTCTTTATAGATCTGAAACATTTGCTAATATTTTTGGTAAAAACCCAGATTAGATTTTAGTGTGCTTTTAATCAAGATGTTACTCAATAATATTGCACATAGAATTTGGGTTCTCAGGAAACCCTCTATGCATTGTATTTCACTTGTGTGTATTTTAATTTTTAGCCACCTGCTGCTTTGATGCTTCATGTAGTATCTTTAAATTATGGCCTTGAAAGATGACAGCAGCATAGAAACCAGTTTTTATAACAGCATCTTAGAAGTTTAACCACATCTTAGATCTTGAAAGATGAAAAATGGCCTCAGCTGTGGGAAAACTGGAATGTAGAAAAACATTTAAGCCAGTATTAAGTTACAAGAATTTTCTATCTTACTACTGCTCATTTTTAAAGGATGCCATTTTAGGGAGTGTGAAGAGCAGAATGAATTTCTTTATTCTCTCAGCTTCCAACACTACAAGCTGCACCATCTGTATTAAATGACTCTATTTGCCCAATGGAGCAATAGAGTTTGTTATATTAGCCTTTGTGAGATAAATGACTTGTTAGAATTCTTCAGTTTAACTAATGTGAAATTCCCACTATGCTGCCAATCCTTAGACTTGCTTTGAGTGTTGACAGAATGTTCACCAAAATCACTGCAGAGGCTGACACATCACACCCAATCAGTGGTTCTCTTCTCATCTCAATTTTTCTTTCTTCTGCAATATATTCTTTCACTTTTTGGACATTATTAAATGTATGCCTTTTTCATTTATTTTTTTCCCACTAATATTGAAAAAGTGATGGAATTATTTGCAGATTTTTTTATTGTACTTTCAGCTATGACATTTGGTATATTTCATTACTCGTGATGCAGACACAAGGGATTATATGGCTGCAAATAATAAGAGTATTAACTGCTGCAATATCATAATTATTAGACAAGCAATTATTTGATACCAGCTGAATATCCTAAACTTCAATCAATTCGCACACTTCATACTTAGAAGTAGCTTTAGATGCTATAGGTGAAGGGTTCAGTCCCACCCCAATGCTCCACACAATTCAGAAGCCAATTGCAAGCCCAGGTTATCACCTGTGCTCCTGACCTGCTGACTATAAACCAGAGGTTCTCAGAGCCCCCTCCTTAGATTTGATTAATTTGCTACAACAGCTCACATAACTCAGGGAAATATTTTACTTACCAGGTTGCACATTAATTATAAGAAGATAGAACTCAGGAGCATCCAGATGAAAGAGATACACAGGGTATGTTCAGAGCTTCCATGTCCTCCCCAAGCCAACACTCTCCCAACATCATGTGTTTAACATCCAGGAAGCCTCTTTTGGTTTTGTTTGTTTGTTTGTTTTTTAATATATTTTATTGATTTTTTTTACAGAGAGGAAGGGAGAGAGATAGAAAGTCAGAAACATCAATGAGAGAGAGACATCCATCAGCCGCCTCCTGCACGCCCCACAGTGGAAATGTGCCCGCAAGCAAGGTACATGCCCCAAGCGGAATCGAACCTGGGACCTTTCAGTGCACAAGCCGACACTCTATCCATTGAGCCAAACGGGTCTCGGCCCCTTTTGGGTTTTTATAAAGACTTCCTTGCATAGGTAACATTGATTAAATCATTGACTCTGGTTGTTCATTTAGATTTCAGCTCCTCTCCTCATTCCAGAAAAAAATTTGGTTGTCATACAGAAATTTCCTTTGACAACCAGTTCCCAAAACCTTTCCAAAGTCATGCATTTTCATAACACTAGGCAACATTCTAACTTTCATCACTTTGAAATTCCAATGGTTTTAAGAGCTCTTTGCCAAGCATGTTGAAAAAGACTAAATCTATATTTCTTAGTACAAATCACAATATCATATTATCATTCTTTAGTTTTCTTGAAATTTAATCCTAAGAATCTCTTTTGTATCTAAAAATCTTATCTAATAAAAGAGTAATATGCAAATTGACCATATCTCTGCTACACCCACAAGCCAATCAGGAGTGAATATGCAAATTAATCAAAAAAGATGACTGTGGCTACAGAGCAAACAACAGGCTTGGGTTTCTTCTGCACATCCTGGCCAGCCCTGGACTCCACTCAAGGCTACAAAGTTTCAATTATAGAAGATAAATAAATCCTAACAAAATTGGCTGCAGTCACAGAGTGAGCAAGAAGCTTGGGTTTCCCTGGCAATGGAGGAAGCCAAGCTTCCTGCACACCCAAGTCTTCCCAGGTCTCTGCTAAAGACTACAAAGTTTAAATTATAGAAGATAAATAAATCCCAACAAAAATGACTGCAGCCATGGAGCAAACAGTAGGCTTGAGTTTTCCCGGCAATAGAGGAAGCCAAGCTTCCTGGCCAACCCAGACCTCTGCTCAAGGCTACAAAGTTTCAATTATAAAATATAAATAAATACCAGATACTAGGGCCTCTTCTTGAATCACTGGGGTGTGTGACTGGCCTGCAAAATATCACAGGGCCCTCACCAAGGTCTCTCCATGTCCTAAGAGAACCTCCACCTTGATCCAGGACACCTGTCAGGACAAACGAGCTGCCCCCCCCGTACACCAGACCTCTATCTTATTTAATAAAGGAGTAATATACAAATTGACCATCATGCCAACACAAGATGGCTGCCCTCTTGTGGTCAAAGATGGCTGCCCCCATGTGGACACAAGATGGGTGCCACAAGATGGTCAGCAGGAGATGGCAGTTGGGAGGGATCAGGCCAGCAGGGGAGGGAAGTTGGGGGTGATCGAGCCTGCATAGAAAGTCAGTTGGGGGACTCAGGCATGCAGAGGAGAGCAGTTGGGGGAGACCAGGCCTGCAGGGGAGGGCAGTGAGGGGTGACCAGGCCTGCAGGGGAGGGCAGTTAGGGACAATCAGGCTGGCAGGGGAATGGTTAGGGGGTGATCAGGCTGGCAGGCAGAAGCAGTTAGGAGCAATCAGGAAGGCAGGCAGGTGAGCAGTTGGGAGCCAGCAGTCCTGAATTGTGAGAAGGATGTCCGACTACCTGTTTAGGCCCAATACCAGTAGGATTGGCCTAAACGGGCAGTGAGATATTTCTCGAGGGGTCCCAGATTGGAGAGGTTGCAGGCTGGGCTGAGGGATGCCCCCTCCCCGCAGTGCATGAATTAGTTAAAAATAAATTTTACATATTCTCATGTGTGTGAAATAAAACACACTACATTTTTAGGGATATGGTATTTAGTACTTATAATACTTTAGTTTTAAAAAGATCTTATGTATTATCTTAATTTATCCCAACAATTCAATTAAGTAGTACATTACATCAGTATAATTATAAGGACACTGATCTTCAGAGACATAAGGATAAATAACTTTATACAATTCAGTCTATTAATCAGAATCTAACATATCGTATTACTATTCCTAAATTTGGTTTGTTCTTACCCCAAAATATTTCTAGGGGTGGAGGAGCTTATTTTAAAAAAGTATTTGCACATTAAGACTAATAAAATTTAAATTGACATTTAATATTCTTAATTACTAATTCAATGATTAATACTCCCAATGAAATTAGATAGGTGTCAGCTTTGTCATCCAACTTTTCAGAAGAGCAAATTCATTAGTAATTAAACATGACATGAAATTAATTTTAAATACCCTAGACCTGCCTAGAAGAGCCATTCACCAGTAGTAATTTAGATAAAATCCTCTTGCTTTTCATAATTCCTTTAAGCAAAAGAGCAACCCTGAGTTCTTATCCAATTTGCAATGGACACTTTTCTTTGGTTAGTAATTAGGTGACTGGTTAGAACATTATTACTACTCATCAGGGGATTTTTCTTTAAGTGGCCCAAATATTATTCTTTTGGTCTAGTAACTAAAAGACTCTAGTTTATGAATTGGTTTTTATAGCCTTTTTAAGCCAAACACTTTAGTTAATTAGCCAGACTCAAAAGATGTTCTAATATTTTACAAAATGACATTTTAAGTTTCACTTAATTATTCACATAATTCATATAATTGATCTAAAGGCAGTATAGAGCAGTGGTCGGCAAAGTGTGGCTCACGAGCCGCGGTTTGCTACTCGGTTGACTAATGAGTTTGCCGACCACTGACCTAGAATCTTGATTCCAATAATCACAGGCTGTTGTTGTTCCTTGTGATTAAGCTCCTAGAGCATTGTTTGAGAGTGTACCACAGCTCCACCATGAGTAGCTGGCAAAGACCTTCAGCAAATCACTTACCTATCTCCTGGTAGATAAAATGACAATGACTACCTCAGTAGGTTATTATAAGAATCAAGTGTTCTGTTTTAAATAAAGCACTTAAAACAAAACCTGGTTCACAGTTGTGCTGTATTAGTATAAGTTGTGGTTGATGATATATCCATAGCCTGACATTTAGTTTCTTGACTCTTCTGCCTCCCTCTTACCCCCACTGCCTCCAAAGCACCAACTTAGTTAACTCAGAGTGGGAAGGGCTGTGTGAATAAATTAAAACTTTCAATGAACAATGCATTCACTTTTTCACACCATTGGGATTATAGTGGAATGTAGGTTTTCCAATAGGATAGGATTTAAATACCTAAAAATAATATGAGGTATCCAGCAAATCTCTTTAAACTTTAAAATTGTTTTTCTTTCAAACCTTCACATATACATAATTACTCATAGAATATTTTAGAACATATTTCAACTGCCTAGCTTAATTAGGTATGTCAGATGCCAGAAATATTTTTGAGAAGCAGTGAAAATTGTAAAGTATTTAAATGTTCAGTTTTAGCTCCAGCCAGTTTTGCTCAGTGGATAGAGCGTTAACTGGTGGATCAAAGGGTCCTGGGTTAGATTCCTGTCAGGGGGACCTACCTGGGTTTCAGGGTCCTTCCCAACTCAGGCCTGGCGGGGAAAATTGATATGTGTCTCTCACTTTGATATTTATCTTGGTCTTTCCCTCTCTCTTCCACTCTCTCTAAAAAATCAATGGAAATATATCCTCTGGTGAGGATTAAAAAAATAAAGTAAAATAAAAAATAAATGTTCAGTTTTTGAGAGGAATTGCTAAAAATATAATGTAGGGTGTGTTGTTTTTTTTTCAAAACTCCTAATCAAAAGAATAAATATAGCTGGAGTTTCAATATATATTTTACTTCAAATTTTTATTATATAAAAATAAGATATTTTTTTATAACTTGAAATGTAGAATGACAAAATTTTTGTAAATGAAAGATGCTTTAGATAGACCTTAAAAATGTTTTTAGGACTTTTCAGACAGTATTGCTTTTTCTAATGTGCTAGGGCACCTGAGGTCACTGTGGTGCTGAATCCTGGGTCAGTTAACATAAGCTGTGTTTTCCTTGCTCATTTTTCAGAGCATTGCCCTAAGAATTAGTGCTATTTACATATAGGCTGCTGATATAATTTATAGGCTGACATACATTTTAGTCTAATTTAGGTAGCTTTCTAGTTCTAAGTAGGTCTTTCATTACTTTCAGTTCTCAGTTTCTTCATTGTTGAAGTGGAGATGACTACCAGTGATTATACTTCTAAGGATATAGTGATAATAAAATTATAAGGCATGTGTGGATGTGTTTGGATAAGTCATGTTGTAATTTTAACTATCTTGGAAAATACAGAATAATCAAGACGAAGAATTTATAGAGACAATATTAATTTTTATTCCAATTAAACAAATTGTCATTATCTCATTATAAATGCAATTATTTCTAGAGAAATAAGATGTCTTAGTTAAGTAATGGTAACTACTTAATTGATAACTACTATATAGGCCCTTCTTTGATAAGGTGACAAAATGAGCATAAGTTCAGGCTTTCCTTATATTCCTAAAAGTGCTAAGGGACATGGAGCAACTGGGTTGTCCAGGATTCTGGTTCCATCCCCTGTTTCTCTCTGGCCCGGGATTATCCCCAACTGAGCTGTACTCTTTCTGACTTCCTACCTTTCAACATATTTCTTTGCTCTTCCTAAAATATTCTCTTTTTTCTTTTTGTTCCTAGTGAATTTTTACTCATCTCTCAGACTCATCCATCAAGTCACTCCTAAATTTCGTTAGTCAAGTGCTTCCTTTCTATGTCTATCAGAGCTGGTACTTTAGACATAGTTAGAATTGTAGCTTTGCATTTAGTCTTTTATACTGAATTGTGAAGCTCAGGACATCAAGAACAGTATAGTTTAAGAGCATGTGGTCTGGTTCCATAGTTCATGGTTTAAAATGCTAGAATTCTACCATATGAACATGGGCAAGTAAATAAGTCACTCATTCATCTTTAAACTGGTGCTAATATTAATACATATTTAGAAAATTGGCCCATTTAGTGGATTTAGTGAGCAAAACTCTTATAACAATGTCTGGCATATGTAATAAATCCATTTTTGTTAAAAAAGTGTAATTACTTATTTTTTTACCTCCAAGCAAACATTGTGCTTGAGATATAGTAGGTTTCCACTAACAATTTAAGTGAACAAATAAATAACTGTAATGTCCACTTCTAATAAAAAATTCATGGATAATGCTTAAAATAAGATTGTATTTCCATGCTCATAAGATATGGTAAACTCTTTATTAAAATACTAGAGGCCTGGTGCATGAATTTGTGCATAGGCGGGATCTTGCTGTCTGTCCTACGGTGGGGGGATTGAGGGCAAAGCCAGCCATGGGAAGGAACCTGGGCAGTTGGCTGGCCAACCCCGCGCCCTAGTCAAACTCCTGGTTGAACTCCTGGTCAAACTTCTGGTCTAGGGAACAATTTGCATATTAGCCTTTTATAATATAGGATATGTAATAAATGCATGGAAACCAATGTAATTTTTTGAAAACCAAACATATTAAATAAGGAGAAATCAATTATGCCTAAACTCATAAATTCTTCATTTTGGGCAATAAACAAGTACACAAAATGGAATAGAAAATAAAATTTGTTAAGCCTTTTAAGTGATTTTTAAGATTCAAACCAAAACCATTAAAAAAACAACAACTTTAGTTATGAATTACCTTGTCATTGAGGTCAATATATGGTTAAGGAAATAAATATTTTCTTTCAGTTTTCATAAACTTAATGTACCTTCCCCCTTTATTCCCCCAAATCTTGAGCATTTTTTAACATATTCTAAAACATTTGTGAGTTTTAGATGGAAAAATAAACATTTTTCAAATGTAGGAAAAAACATTTGAAAAAATAGTGGATGACATGCACTGTTAGATCTTATCACATAATTAAAAGTGTGACCAAAACATATAAATTGCCAATATTGATACATTTAAAAGCACTAATAAAATGAATTATTAAATAAGTAATCCTAGATTAATTGATGAACTATATATAGTTCTTGCATGTCCCATGTTTGTTTATTATTTTTTTCCTTGAGACACTTTCTTGAAATCTTTCTCACCACCTTGTAACTGCTTGTCCATGTTGTGCTTCAGTCAACCCTGCAAAAGAAATAGAAGGAAAGTGAGTAAGGAGATTAAAGTAATTAATTACCATTCAGCATACTATTCTTAGTAAACTATAAAAGCAGACTTCATAGTATATATTAAATGATGATATAAAATTTTTATTTATTAAAATGTTCTATATTAAAGTATTTGTCATCAATGTGGTTTACCTATATGAACCTGATTCAGAGTTTAGGAGCATATTTTAAAGGAAGACATAATGAGATTAGTCTATAATAATACATACTACTGTTTCAAAGAGATTGCTATTCTTTATTTGTACTTCTGCCTTTTATTTTTTATTGCTGGGAAACATATAAAGATTTCATGCTAATGTTTCGACTGATTCCTTTCATTGTTATTGGTAAGTTTTATACATAAGGTTCTTATTGTTCTTGTAGAAGGGAGGTAAAATCAATTTCCTCTTTAATATATTGATAAACAACTCCAGATATAAGAGGTAGGGAGGAGAAACTAGATTTACCTTTGTGTGACCTACATAGGAATGCTGGAAAAAATTAATTCCAGAATATTATGTCAACATTTCTTGAAGTTGTGGATATGATTTACATAGTAGGTCTTCTCCATCCACCCAGCTACTTTCATCTTGATACTGTAAATTGCTTTCATTTTCTTCCTCCAATCTGTGTGCTTGAGGTATTGTTGTGATAAATTATGGAGGTACAAAACTGAAAATGGTGTGTAGATTGTCTAAGAAATTGAGTGCAGTCAGCCTTAAAAGTGGTGGATGATGTGCTAAAGCAGCTACCTCACCCTGGCCATGTCCCATATGTCATCAATGAAGAGCTGCTTTTAACTTTGCCTTTTGCCCAGAGCAGGAGAGCTGCTGGATTTATTGAATTAATAACCACTCCATTATGTGTGTTTTGTTTTCCCGTGACCGTGAAATCTGGCTATAATGTTAGGAAAGTGTAAGACAGGTTTCCTTAACAAACAAGGCAGTATCTATTTTTTGGGTCATTATTTAATACTTAATCTTTTGGGCAGAAAATAATAAGGAAATCCTTTCAAATCTGGAATGGAATGTTTCTAACAATATTGAGTTAAAAAGACATTTTATGGGTTACATAGATAGATAGAAACTGGCTTTCACTATGATTTGTAGTCTGAAGCACAGCTACTGACTGCAATGTGTTTGTAATTGAATGTTTTTTTTTCTTCGTGTATGTGTGTTGTTTTATTTTTTTTACTGTGTTTTCTTTTTTTAAGGCATATATAATATATATATATATATAATATATATATTATTTCCTAAATGAACATATGAATACTCTCTGTAAGAAAAGAGGGCAAATGGAACACTATCTTCCTTTTACAACCCAGGTCATTTCCTGAAGAGTTTTGAATTTAGCACGAAAGGCAAGAGTGTAGCAGGGGAGGAATGCAGCACATGTGGAAAAGGTTGTCCCAGTGACCTTTAATTCTTTTGACCAAGAGGTGCGAGATAAGTCTTCTATCAAGAAGTTTCAGTGAGGACCATTTTGATTAATGGTGGTTTTCTTTCTTTCCTCCTTCATTTCTCTCTCTCTCTCTCTCTCTCTCTCTCTCTCTCTCTCTTCTTTTTATTTGGCCACCCCACTATTGTTCAAGTTTCTCCCCAACTTCTATCCCTTCCACCATGATTTTATAGAAAAAAATTCAGAAAGCAGTTGAATCCTCTTTTATCAACTGTATTTCAGCTCCTCGTTCTTTTCCTATTGTTACTAGCAAGTGACTGAAATAGCTACCTTTTGAAGCCTATATAACAATAGTTTTGAATTTTTTTTCTAATTTGTTTGTTTCTTAAAAAGAAAAGTAATAAAGATAATCGAGTTTATTGCTACAAAGGGCCTAAGTATTACCCATTTCAAACCTTTATTTTATATATAAAGAAACTGAAGCTCCGAAAATAATTTTTAATTGGCTTAAGATTATACAAATGCATATAACAGATTTGTATTGATTCTCAATATAGAATTTTATCTTCTACTAAGTAAGAAAAAAAGCCTGTTTTAAAAAGAAATATAACCTTCCCTCTTTTATTTGTTTAAAGTACAATTATACCAAACTATAAAATAATGAAATAAAATCTTTCTTGAATTTTCTTTTAAAATTATATTTTTTTAAAGCTGCCACTCAAAACTTGGTGTATGAAAAGTGCATGGTTATCACAATGCTTTGCAAAAAAAAAAAAGAAAAACCTATAAGAACCTGAAATGCTTTCTGAGTTATTGAGTAAAGTTAAAAAGTTAAACTTTGTTCATCATATTATGCTTTTCTCTCTTTTTAAAACTGAGCAAATAGAAACAATTATTAAGTGACTACTGTGAACCAGGCACTGTGTTAAATGTCACCAACCTTCAAAAAATACAGTAGGAATTGTAGTCCCCATTTTACAAACTATAAAAGAAAGAATTAAAGTTTTAGCACTTTGTTTAAAGTCTTATAAGTGATTGTGTTGGGAATCAAATTCAGATCTATTTCAAGTAAAAGTTCAGGTTCTTTCCATTATGTTAGATTTCTTGCATATATGTAAAACATGTACTAAATAAATTAGTACTCATATTTAAAGTAATTAGTAGAGAATCTGCTACATATGCCTTTAAAATATACTAAAAACTGAGTGAATAGTTTCTCTTCATGGGACTACTTTCTAACAAACAGACTCTCCACAACCATATGCAACACATTTTGTCTCAATTTATTATGTGCAATATACTGTTAAATGATTGAAAACTGACTCTATGATGAGTTAAAATTCTGGAATGGGTATTGCTTTTAATTTTAGTTTTATTTATAAGTTCAGGAGATGTTTAAGTCAGTAGAAATGTTTTAAAATATATTTTTAAATCTAGAAATGTATATTATAAATTATTTAAAAAATAGATTCAACTTCACAAATATTTATTGTCTTCCAGAATAAATTTTCTTAATTGATGATGACATTAAAATATGAGAAAACATAGATTTTGAAGTTTGTTTTGTTGATACGAAGATAGTTAATTGGATTAGAGTGGCATTTGGAGTCACTGATTCTATTTCTAAGTTTAACATGAAAAGGAAAAAATCTATAAGAATAAAAGTGTAATATGCTAATTAGATTGGACATCCTTCTGGATGACCTTCCAGATGAAGCCGGGTCTGCCAGGGAAGCCCGGATCCCAGGTGCCAGAGGGAAGCCAGTGCCAGCCAGCACCTGGGGAAAGAAAGGCCTACTCTTGCATGGGTTTCTTGCATTGGGCCTCTAGCAATTTATAATGAGGAAAGATTATATTTGGAGTATATTAGAAGTTATTTGTAGATAGTCTGATGGTTTGTTTGCCTAGGGCATGCTGGTTTTTCATTCAGGGATCCATCATTCCGAATCTCATTCTTGCTGGTTCGGGTTTGGCTGATAGTGTGCAATTGGCCTTGTTAGAGAGTACTGAAAGACTGCATGCCTTGTAGCAGGGAAAACTGAGTAAGTTATGTTTTCACATCTCCAACTGGAATTTTACAAAAGTATACTTTTTCATGTATATCAATATTTCCAATGATTAATAATATTGAATTTCTTCATGTAATAATTTCCTTAAGTTCCAGAGAATACTGTTAACTGTTTAGTCAAATAACTTGACTCTTTGTGTACAAGCTCCCTGGTGAAAACAGAACAGTAATGGGACATTGTCATAATGAAACTAAATCTAATCTTGTCTCCAACTCTTTTATGAGAACAAAAGGAAAGGTTTTAACACACTGATCCATGTGTCAAGGAGACATTTTCTTACCAGATTCTTACATATTATAAGACAAACTCTGGACACTTCACATCAAAATCTATGCTCTTTCTCCTCCTACAGCTCCCACCTCCCACCAAGAAAACCCTGTAACTGCCATCTCTAAATCATTATGTACTAGTACATTTTATATTAAAAATATCTGGGATTATGATGTATTATGTTTTCTACTACATGAATAAAATGAAGCTTCAACTTTTATTTATTTATGTATGTATGTGTGTGTATATGTATGTATGTATGTTATTGAGTTAAGGGAGAGAGAGAAAAAAACATTGATTTGCTGTTACACTTATTTATACAGTCACTAGTTGCTTCTCATATGTGCCCTGATCAGGAATCAAACCCGAAACCTTGATGTATTGTGATGATGCTCCAACCAGCTGAGCTACTTGGTCCAGGCCTGAAGCTTCAACTTTGAGATACATTTTTATCTAAACCTTACCTATTCCCCTAAATGAGATATGCTAATTAAGGATAGTTATGTTGGGGCTGGAACTATAATTACACATGCATTTTGATATCTGACAGCTAAGATTTTAGAAACAGCATTGGGGTTTTTATTAAGTTGCAGTGGTGGTTAGTAAGGCAATTTGGATTAATATGATAACAAACTAAAAGAGCCCAGCTCCCTACTTCTTAGTCTAGAGTCTAGTCCTCAACTTCCACTGGGCACAGGAGGTGATGTGTTAGAAAGGAGAACACAGGTTAGTGTAACAAAAACTTACAGACTGGACTATCTATTCATTAGAGAAATGTAAATAAAAGTTTACTTTTTATTCAAACCTCCTGACCTCTGACCTTTGCTAAACATAAATCATGCATCTAGCTTTACCACCTTTAGAAAGCCCCATGATGCATCTCAGTAAGCTTTACATATTTTATTTATGGAATTAAATTTATAAATAAATCAACTAAATGTGCTTATTTAGGCAGTTAAACTTGTGCTTCACTGAGGAGAGTTTATTTTTATTTAGGTATGGCATCAAATTAAATAGATCCTTGCTGAAGAGCTTCTGTGGCCTTCATAGATGTACACAAAATACTGGGCCAAGCAAGACCTGCTTCACAAGTAACATGTGAAAGTACTCCACCAATGAGCTACATTCTAGAGAAGCCAAATATTCAAATTTCATCTTGCAGATTTTTTAATTGTCCTCTGAATGAACCGGTTGCTCTTCTAGTGTAGACACAAAGTGCTATCCATTCCTAAAGGGACAGGCTGCTGCTGCATTGTTCAGCGGCAGGCTGGCTGGCTTTCCTGGGTGGTCTTTAAGAATTGCCTCAGGACGGAGCACTGTCATAGTCTAATCCGGATATTACAAAGGTATGTACAATGGCATGTCTTGCAAGTTTACTTTATGTGTTGTCTAGTCTAGTCCTTCATGCGGAAATAGACATTCTTTTAAGCTTCTTTGGAACCTCTGTCAAATGAATGGGCTTGAAAAGCTATTAACGTTGATTTTCTTAATAAAAGTGTTGAAATGAGATCTGGTGCTTATGCTGAAGTATCCAAATGTGCATAGGGAAATGTCAAACTTTTAGAATTAAGGCCCAGGTGTTGAATTGTAGGTTCAATGTTTAATAAGTTCAAAATTAATTTGAATGTTCCTTTTTAAAAGTGTGAAGGTCAATGAAAGAGCACTTGGTGCATGCTATGATATCATCCATCAGCTTATGGTATCTGTTCAATGAGACCTAGACATAAAAAGCAGTGAGATAATATGAATCTTTCAATGACTTTGGGAAGAGGTGCCATCGGGAGACACCTCTGTGACTGGGAGTTTTGGAGTCAAAGTACAACACCTTGCAGATGGAACTCCCAATAAAGGAACAGCACCTAGAAATGCATCACTAATGTGAAAACCCAGCGCCTGTGCTGCAAAGAGCCCTGGAGGAACCCATGTCAGAAAATCAAAGTGGCCTCTCTCATAAGAGGTAACTGAAAAGGAAGCAGTCCATACCCTGCATTCCGATCCTTCCTGGGCCACCTGGAATTTAAAGCTAAAGCACCAGCTTTTCCCTCAAATGCATAAGGAGCCTACCTCCCCAGCATGACCTTTCACTCATTGTAGAGAATTAAAGAGAGCTTACCAAAGGGTAACCTTTTTTCTTTTTCCTGCACCTGCACACATCCCAAATCAAGAATGTTGAAACTAAACGACCCCAGAAAGCTGGAAAACAGCAATGACCTTTTGTGACTACATCTTCCAGGAGACATCTGGGAGGAAAGGTCTTGATGATATTAGAATCAATGTCTAAAAGAGCAGATAATTTGAGAACACATTTAACGATTCAGAATTTATTGTAAATGGAATCTCAAACTCCCAGGAAAGCAAGAACTTGCTGAAATTAAATGAAAAAGTGTAATGTATTGTTGTCTCCTTCTATATGGTTTGAGTGAAAAACCCATGCAAAGCAATTATGTGAGGGTTACTAAGATGAATATTCTAATCATTTCATTATAACCAGTTATCTTCAGTGAGAAATCCTGCAAAAAGTGTGCTGCTTACAGTGATTCAAGTAAAAAATCCAGTGTAAACGGTTTTAATCCTTTGTAGTAAAATTAACACGTTATGAATGTCCTGTGGATACAGACATTGTTATTTTTCTTGTTCCCACATATAAGAAAATTCCGGCTGGGCTCACATGATTTATTCTTTATATCTGGAGTGGTGCTGTAATCATTCACCCCTTTTCAAGTCAATTTTGGCAACTTTATCTCGCTTGCAGTTTGCATTTTTTGAAAGTGAAAATATATTCTGCAGCTTTTGATGTGTTGATTGGTAAGAAGGTAAAGACAGCCGCACAGTCTCTGGAGACAGGCTCAGTGGCTAAATGAAGACCTCTAGTGCTTTCTTGTTAGCCAAGATAGATCTACATCCCTATGAACCACGCTAGTCAATAGCAGCGGCTCTCAAAGCTTGTGCTCAGAAGCCACAAATCAGTTTTCCCTGGGACTTAGCTATCGGCATATTGTGCCGTAGGCCATGCCCTGCTGCTGCTTGCCCAACTGTAATTTTTCCCCCAGTGAAGTTTTTAAAGTCACAGGCTGAGACTGTAACCATGCTCTCCTGACAACAAGGCTGTCACTAGCCTGCCAGATATCAATTGCTCATCAAATAAACTGCTACTTTAATGTACTCAGCCTCTCACTATTAGGGAGGTTCCGTGCTAGCAGGATTTCCCACTGTTATGTTTTCCTCTCCAGAATTTATTTCAAATGTCTCCTCTCCTACGACCAGCATTTACACTGATGCATGTGCATGAGTTGGACTATTACATTTTTAAATCTCCACCACTTTGTCTCAAGTTTTGTAATAGCCCTTTATTGGTTGCAACATAACTAGCCTCTCCTCTATCTAATCCATCCATTTCTTACTTTCAGAAGCACCTTTCTAAAATATAATTCTAGTCACACTTCTCTTCTTTTTAGAATTTCCCATGGTGTCCCCCGACATATGCCTGTGGAGCCTCTGGAATATTGTGTAGTGGAGTCTAGGATTCCCTAGGAAAATACCATTTTATTAGGGTTATTGGCTTTGTCTCGTCAGACTGTCTGCTGAATGTAGTTCAGTGAATCTTTTGTAAAATTATAATCTAAATTTAGGTCCCAATGATATGTTTGAAATACCTCTATTATTAGCTTGCAGTGCTGCATTTCAAAGGTTATTTTTATTATGGGAGCCCCATCTATGGCCAGTAGGTCTCCCCTGATGTGCTCTGGGCAGACCAACACCTAAACACCAGTTCTCCCCTCAGTGAAGAGGCTGTTCTCTTGACATCTGGGCCTGTTCTTTGCAAAGATCTAGTTTCACATGATGGGCTCTAAGAAGAGGCTGCTGTTATTGCATATCTTGGACCCTGGTAGAATCGGTTCTCATCCTCCTCTACTTTTAGGGTCTCGGGCCACATGTTCTTCTTCCTTAGCCAGCAGAAGTCATTTCCTACCCCAGTTTATAGTGTGAAAGCACAACACCAAACTTTGAGAACAGTATTAGTGGGACATGAAGGCCTGCTCTCAAACTGCCCTCCCCCCACTCCCTATCACACTCCATACTGGTCACACTCCCTGAGCGTCTGCCTCTTCGATCCTCATAACATTTCATACTACATGCTATTGTTGCCTTCACCTGAATTTTCCTCTTCATCTACCTGTTACTCTCACTCATTCTCTAAGTCTCAACACAAATATAACTTCCTTTTCTATCACATACTAAGTCTAAAGGGGAAAAATAATAATGAGAGAGGCTTGAGACTGCTTGGAAAAGAAAGCAGTACAGTGGGAGAGATTGAAAACCTGGGGTAATTGATGGAGACCCATCCAGAAGGAGATGATAAAGGGAAAGATTAAAAGCACAGGAGGAAAACACTGTATGCCTACCTTTACATGGCTCTCATAAACTGAAACCATTTGTGTGTTTGTAGCTCTTCCCACTCAACAAAGTGGTGGTCCAAGCCACAATCATCTCTTGCATACATCACTCTAATAGCTTTCAAAGTGGTCTTCTTATTTCCACTCTTGCTACACTGTAGAATAATCTCAACACAACAGCCAGAGTGAGTCTTAAAATACAAGGCAGATCCTGTTACTCCTCTGCTCAAAATCTCCCATCCCACACCATGGAAAACCTAGGGGCCACAAGCCCCTATGCCAGGTACTCTGCTCTGTCCCTTCCTGGAACATAGTGCCTTCTAATACAATATTTACATTACTTGCTTATGCTGTTTATTTAAGCTCCCCACGCCAACTAGCATGTGAGTCCCATGAAGGAAGTTTTGTCTGTTTACTTTTCTGCTATATCACCAGTAACTGGGATACCTAGTAAGTCCTCAATAAATATTTATTGAATAAATGAGTGAGTTTTCACATGGTTACTCACACATAAAACTGTAGAAATAGAAAGATTTATAGAATGTGTGTGATCCATGATCTTGACAAAAATCTTGAATATCTCTGCCCTGGCTGGATGGCTCAGTTATTTGGAGCATCCTCCTGAACAGCAAAAGGTTGTAGATTCAATTCAATCTCAGGACACATACCTAGATTGTGGGTTTGATCACTGATTGGGGCACATACTAAAGTCAACCAATTGATGTTTCTCACGTCTATATTTCCCTCTCTTTTTCTCTCTCTTTCTCCCTTCCTCTCTCTTGGGTGAGGATTAAAACAAAACTCTTGGATATCCCTGATAAAACTCCTTTTCAATACAATTTTTGACAAATACATAAACTTAGTAAATTTGAATTGCTCTGTAGGGATATTGTAGCTAATATGAGAATAAGACATTAGGAAAACTAGTATCACATAGCTCAGTTAATTATTTTTTTAGGTTTTGTTCTTACTAATGATCCTTTAGTTTTCTATTTCCTGAATACACTAGCAGAATGATTTTAAAGTAATGACTTCCTCATAAGAATGTCACAAAAAATGAAAATAAACTTACTGAGAAAATAAGCAAAGTTAACAAAATCTATAATTTAGCTTTGCAAAATAAAATAAATGATAACTTTATATCTATTTGCATGTTTATATTTGGATTGCTGTTATGTATACAAATTGCCCTAATAATTTTTATTCAGAAATTTGTCTCCAATTAATTTTCAATTTTTTTCTTTATGAAATTTATTATATAGAAATGTATATCCCTTACCTGAAAGACTTGTTTTATTTTTAACTATAGGAAAATATATTCTTCATTGACCTCATAACCGATGTTATATTTTTATCTGTCATGGCACATATGTGCCAAGAGAACATTTTCATGCAACAAACAGGTGTATCATCTATACCAGAGGCTGCTGTTGGGACTTTGAACAATATAACAAGAAAGTATGGTCACACATTTCCCAGTGCCATTACGCAAAACAGAGGAAGAATGAAAGCCAGAGCCTGTAACAGTAATTTTTGGACAGCTTGAGGAATGTGTAAAATGGACTCTATAATTTTCAGCCTCCTGCAGTGCAAGTGATTAGCTAAAGAAACATTTTGAACCTGTTAGTTGTACATCTTTAAATCATTTTAAGTAATGGAAAAGATAGTCCTCAAGAAATTAATTAAAATTTTGGACAATAATGCAATCAGGGATATCTGTGTTTGCAGTCTTTTCTCTCTGCTTGCATACATCTTTCTCTGTCAAGTACATCAAACATCTAATTAGCCCCATTTTAAGGGCTTCACTGCTCACATCACTTAAAAGGATCTCCAGGCTGCCTTCTTAGGAAGCTCACACGTAGTGTACATTGGTTTCCTGAATGCTGCTGAGACTTTGAAGGAATCTATCTTTTACATATTGGAGGAAATTTAAAAGTAGATGGACTTTATTTCTCACAAATCTATTTTCTTTGTTTTCTCACTCATGATCAGCATTTTATAAATAGTCTTGTAAAAGTTGATTACAAAATTGGTATTGGCTTATTTTAGTTAAATACCCTTGGTTAGGTTTGCTGAAGACATCTGAAAAACATTACAATGACTGATGTCTAATAAGACATGTGGTGCCAGGAGAGAGAGAGAAGGTGGGGGCTAAAATTTTGCTTTCATTTAGCATAAAATGTTAACATGACAAAAGTTCAGTGTTTCAGATACTCCTTTTTAGAAATAAACACAGGTCACATGATCTACAGATATCACATGTTAGCACATGTTTAAAGTTATAAGCATAACTAGAGACAGAATTTCTGACTCACAGCTTCCATTAATCTGAACTATCATATGTCATCTCAAGTTGACCATAAAAATAACTCAAGACGCCAGAGTGCTTCAATTAACAGCTGAAATAGTGTGATATTTCAACACAGGTGATATAAAGAATCAGACCACAAATAGATACATGGCTGTGAGTTATAGCTATTTCTTTGCAGGTTTATTGTAGAGGACAGATGTAAAGAATGCTTTCCCTCTCTATAAGCCAATCAAACAGGGTAGATGTGGATGGGAGAGGGAAGGTTGGATTACACTTACATGATTTCTTGATCATCTAAATATGAGTATGAATATGACCTAGGGCAAGAGAGGAAGTAGATAAACCAAGAACACTTAAGACTGTTTGAATTAGGGACTCATATCACGGGACAAAGTACCCCAAAGAGGCAAATCAATATTTATGAATTAAGGGGAACAATAGTATTAGACATCTAGCATGAACAGGGTGTGGTTTAAGCATGACTGTAAATGTTTTAAATATGTATTTTTCCCAGTTTTATTGAAACACAATTGACATATAGCATGGTGTAAATTTAAGGTGTACAGCATAATGATTTGAATGTTGGAAATGTTTTAAGTTTTTGAATCTTCTCAACAATCTTTTGAAGTAGGCACTATTATCACATATAATCACTGAATTACCAATATACAAACTGAGCTGTAGGAGCTTACGTAACTTGTTTACACAACCCCTAATTGGGGGCGTTTAAGATTTGACCTCAGGCAGTTGGACTCCAGAATGCTACATACCTAAAATCTTGAAAGAAGAATGCAAGGAAGAACCAGTAAAGATAGGATGGTAGAGAGAGAAATGAGAGGATCTGTAGGCCTGAGAGGATCTGTAGGCAAGAAGCAGTATTCAATGCTTTGTACTAACACACAAACAAAACTATTGGTAGGGTGGCTGTTGTAGGCACTCCAAAATTGTGGCTTGATTAAATTAACAAATAATCATTGTGCTATGTTTGCCCAACACATTTGTGATAAGTGTGTTCTCACTCCATCTGGCTTCAGGGTCCTGGATCTTAGAACCTAAGCAACATATAGCAATATAAGAGATTTAGGGGCAGATTGGACTAGAGTTTACCATAACTGTCATTTAGTACAAGCATCTCACTTTAGAGTTGAGAAAATTTATGCTCTAAAAGTTAAGATTATTTATTAATTTAACAAATTCACACTTGTGGAGTGCCTACCACATGCCAGGCCACTTGTTCTAGACATTGAGTTGGGAGATTAAAGGTCACATAACTAATGAGTGAGGATCAGGAGAAGCAAGATTTTTTGTCACTCTGTTCAGCGCACTTTCCACTAAGTCATGCAAGTACTAACTTGAGGTTATTTTATCAACTTGGTTTTGAAAATGTGTCTGATTATCTGGCTTGTGATCATTCAATTTTTAGATGGCTACTGGTTGCCTTTTGCAGTTTATTTTCTATATAGGTCCCACCTAGAAGCATCCCTATATAATAAAGAGGTATTATGCAAATTAGCCCTCACATTGTAACACCTTCATAGGATGCCTGGGCAGAGCCCTGAGGCAGGGCATCGGGGCAGCACTCCAGGACTCAGGGCCATTCCATGGTGTGCTGGCCATGCAGGGTGGGTCTCTGGGACTTGGGGTGATCCCATGGCACGGGTGGAGGAGGGAAGGGGGCTGGAAGAGAAAGGTCCCAGGACTCGCACGATTTTGGATGAAGGTCACTAGTTTTGTTCTAAGAAGCACAGTTCACTGCTGAAAATTTGCCATTCTTAATTGGGTTTTGCAGTCCATGTCCTATCATACAGTTTAGCATTAACTGCAGTCTAAAAGTGATATTAATAAAACTAAAGCATGATTCACAATAGTGCATGCACTGACTTTCCATCTTCTTAGTTCCAGCCTCTCCTAAATAGTACTTTCATTGCATCAGATACTGAACTCAAAGCTCCTGCTCTGACATCTAAATATTACCATTTCTTACTAAGTACTTATTCCAGGCACTATTCTAAAGGCATATACTGCAGCTATAGAAACTACTCATCTTAAAAAATTTAGGTTCATACACATTCAAATTCTAATGAGCCTAATAAGATAATTTTGATATAAAATTTACTAAATCTGAGAAAAATCATAAAATTACATCATCTCACCAAGCAGTGAATATATAGTGGGAAATCCAAGAACTGCTATGTTTATCATAGGCTCTAGCATAACTATTAATTTCCTGTTCTAAGAGTCTGACAAAAATGGAGCAAGAGAAGACAAAATGAATACATATACTCTACATTTGTCTTCACATTTTTCTTTTGTTCACATGTCCATTTCTCACAATATCTATGTACATAAGATGGCCTTATGAAAATATGTAGAAAATTTTCCATTAATGACATTCATCATAATTGCTATGTGATTGCATTTTATGAATTATAACTTTAATTTACATTCCTTATAATCAACATGTAAGTGTAATTTTTAACCTAAGATTTTTAAATAAAAGACTCTGAGAAAATATCACAATTACTGAGTTCTGTCTGCCAGCGATGACAACATCATTGAAGCATCATGAAATATGCAAGACTGTAATTATCAAAATACAGTCTAAAGCATATGAATATATTTATTTTAGTTTTCAAGGTAAAGTATAGTAGGGAAAATGACTAAAGGAGTGAGATGTTATAATTCCAAGGACAAATATTACAGTAGCAGGGATTGGCATCTGATAGATTTGCCTCAAGTCTATTATCTTTCAGTTAATAGATGCCTATGATGATGGAAATTTAAAACCTTCAAATAATATATTAAGCTGTACACTTGTTTTGTAACTGATATTTTTTATTACAAATTTGGAATGATAGTTCTTATTTTATTTTCAACATTGATGAGACTCTAAGGATACCTGAAATAATTATGAAAGAAGCACATACCCAGAATAAAAATGGTAATATGATTAGATGTCAAAAAGTCTTTCTTTGGTACTACTAAATTATTAAAGTAAAATTTACTTAAACATTTTACTTTTAGTTTAGCTGAATCACATTATTTCCAAGTTATGACTTGTAGACTGATGTGGCAGTTTGTATGGGGTGGGTCTTAGTGATAAGAATATACAGAAGGAATTCTTATCTGTCAGTCCAATTCAAGCCACACAAAAAATGCAGAAGAATTAATAATTTGCACATGTTTTATTGACAACATGCAAATGTAACTTTTGAATATGCATAACATATATATATATATATATATATATGCATAGCATATATATATATATATATAATTTTTCTGGTACCAATGTATTGTTAATACATTTACAGAAGAGAGATAGTTGAATCAAAGAGAAAATGCAATTGTTATTTTGGTAAATATTCCCTATGAGATATCCATTATATATATATATTTTTTTTTCATTTCACACTCCTTCCAGAAATGTATGAGCCCTATATGAGAGTCTCTCCAAGAATGTTTATCCAATTTTTGCATTTTTGCCAACCTAACAGATAAAAATTATATCATAGTGTAGTAATTTTAATTTGAATTATTTTTATTATCAATGAGGTTGAATCTCTTTTTATATGTTTAAGAGCTATTTATATTTCTTTTTAAGTACAAATCCACTTTATGTCTTGCCATATCTCATGACAGTTTTTTAATGTACCCTTTTTCAAATTTTCTAATTGTAACTTATTTGTCTAATTCTCCAGTTTTACATTTGGACAATTCACTTCTAAAAGATTAGAATTCATGTTGATTTTAACAATGCCTCTCCATGCTGGCAATATTATTTAGGGGACCTTATGTAATACTTTCTCTCACAATACTCTTCACCCACAAACTCTTGATCATTTCATCTACTCTATTCTTGTTTTGTTGAAAAGAATAATGATGGGAATAGGTGTTCTTCAGGAACACTTCTGACCTGATAAAAAACAGACCCTTATCCAATCAGTAGACTAATATGAAGACAAAATAAATTAGTCAATCAAAGTTATCTGTCTGAATCTTAGGATTAGATACAAAAGCTAAAGAAGTCTAATTACCATTCATAACAGCTGTAATAATTTGTTTTGTTTAATTTTGAAATATTTGAAATACGTTTATTTGATCCCATTAAAATATTTTAGCATTCATGTTAATGCCTAATGGCAAATATTTAGGTTTAAATTTCATCTTTACTGCTTCCTTAAGATGATCTTGGGCATACTGCTTAATAATCCCAGCTTCAGTTTCCTCAAGAAGTAAAATGGGGTTACACATTGTCTTAACCACATAGGACTGTTGAATATTTAAAATATGCAGGTAGGTCAGCCACTGTGGCTCAGTGGTTGAGTGTTTACCCATGAACCAGAATATTCAACTAGAGCACATAAATGAGTTGAGGGCTCAATCTCCAGTGTGGGGTATGTAGGAGGCAGCCAATCCATGATTCTCACCATTGATGTTTCTCTCTCTTCCTCTCTCTGAAATCAATAAAAAACATATTTTAAAAATAAACAATGTGTCCTGACCAGTTTGGCTCAGTGAACAAAGCATTGGCCTGCAGACTGAAAGGTCCCAGGTTCGATTCTAGTCAAGGGTATGTACCTTGTTTGCAGGCACATCCCCAGTAAGAGGTGTGCAGGAGGCAACTGATCAATGTTTCTCTCTCATCAATGTTTCTAACTCTTTATCCCTCTCTCTTCCTCTCTGTAAAAAATCAATAAAATATATTTAAAATAAATAAATAAATAAATAATAAATAAATAATGCATATAGGGTAATACCTATTGTACAGCAAATATTAACAAATAGATAATAAATATGCTTATAAATAAGTAGTAATAGGTTATTAATAATATTAACAATATTAAATTTACTGATAAAGGTGATAAAGTAGTTCACTTAAAGTTGAAATTGTATAGTTAGATTCAGATGCTTATTATTAATCCTATCTAATAAAAGATTAATATGCAAATTAACTTTCACTCCACGACAAAATGGCTGCCCCCATAGCCACAAGATAGTGGTGCCCAGTCACCTCAGCCCCATCGCTGGAGTGTTTGGGCCTGTCAGCCCAGCTGGGGTCCCGAAGACCAAGCAGACAGGTGGAATCTGACCATTCTGGTAGCGGATCAAGCCTCACTGCTCTGCTGTTTCTGGAGTACGTATATGGGAATGAGCAGGAGGCTGGAGTGTTTGGGCCTGTTGGCCAGCCGGAGGATATGGGGATCAAAAAGAGAGGTAGGATCTGCCTACTCCAGTGGTGGATCCAGCCTCACTGCTCCCCAGCCTCTGGAAGTGTGTGGGCCTGTCATCCCCTCCATGAGAGTGGATGCTGCATCCAGGGGGCACACACAAATGGGCAGGGAGTTGACTCTGGGTCTTTTGGTGCAGGGGGACTTGACATTGTGTCCAGTTTGTGCTGGCCCAGACTCTGACAGCAGGAAGGAGGAAGCCTCACCTCCACAGGATCAGCCAGAATCAGCCATTGGTCAGACAGCTCTCAGTGGCCTGACAGTCATCTGACAGCAGGGAGGAGGAAGTCCCACTCCTAGAGAATCAGGGGTTGGTCAGCTAGCTCTCTGCCACCTGACAGCCAGGACTCTCATTCACCCACCTGCCAGCACGGAAGTAGGACTATGTCTAAACATCTACTATTGATACATGGTAGTTCTGCAGCTGAAAGAAGCTGGTGTTATGGACAGAAAATGTCAAGACCAACATGTGTCTGATCTTGAAGGCAGGAAGGCGAGCAGTTGAGAGCCAGCAGTCCTGGATTGTTAGAGGGATGTCTGACTGCCTGTTTAGCTCCGGACACGGGTTCGGGCCTAAACTAGCAGTCGGACATCCCTTGAGGGGTCCCAGATTGGAGAAGGTGCAGGATAAGCTGAAGGACATCCCCTCCCCATGCACAAATTTTGTGCACTGGGCTTCTAGTCATTTTTATAATTCCACATTGAGATTTTTAAATCAAAGTTAATAAAGAATTAAATTGCAGTATGATACTGCTAAGCTAAATAAAATTATCAGGTATTTTCTTTGTTGAAAGAATGATACTAAACATTCAATAATTTAATACATTATAGTCTATATTTCTTTCCAATTGTTTGTTGGAATAACATAATAAAGAAATGTTATTTCCTCAAAAATATATTCATTCTATCACCTAGTGACTTTTAAAGTTTTATTTATTTAAAAAATGAAAATATAAAAATCTTAGGTTCTGATTCATAAAAAATATTTTATATCCAAGTCCATTATATACATATACACATAGCAGAAAGAAAAAAATTATAAAACAAAATGTAGCTTTTTAAAAATTTTATTTTATTTATTTTTAATTTTTCTTTATTAATTAAGGTGTTACATATGTGTCCTTATCCCCTCCATTGCCCATCCTCTCTCACTCATACCCTCACCCTTTTGGTGTCTGTGTCCATTGGTTAAGCTTACAGTACATGCATGCATACATGTCCTTTGGTTGATCTCCCCCCCTTACCCCTGGCCTCCCTTACCTTCCCTCTGAAGTTTGATGGTCTGAACAATGCTTCACTGACTCTGGATCTGTTTTTGTTCATCAGTTTATAATATCCATTATATTCCACAAATGAGTGAGATCATGTGATATTTATCTATCTCTGCCTGGCTTATTTTGCTTAGCATAATGCTCTCCAGCCTGTTGCAAATGGTAAAAATTCCTTCTTTTTTACCATAGCATAGTATTCTGTTGTGTATATGTATCAGTTTGTTTTGTTTTTTTAAATCTACTGATGGGCAATTGAGCTGTTTCCAAATTTTAACTATGTAAATTGTGCTGCTATGAACATATTCCTTTCTGATTGGTGTTGCTAGTTTCTTGGGATATATGCCTAGATATCAAGCTGTATTACAAAGCTACTGTTCTCAAACCAGCCTGGTACTGGCACAAGAACAGACATATAGACCAATGGAATAGAATAGAGAACCCAGAAATTGACCCAAATCACTATGCTCAATTAATATTTGACAAAGGAGTCAAGACAATGTCTCCAATAAATGGTGCTGGGAAAATTGGACAGATACATGCAAAAAAAAAATGAAACTAGACCACCAACTTACAAATACACAAAAATAAACTAAAAATGGATAAAGGACTTAAATGTAAGATGGGAAACCATAAAAATATTAGAGGAATTGTGGGTTCTTCAGGCAGCAAAATCTTAGACATATGCCGAAGCAATATATTCAGTGAAACAGCACCTAGAGCAAAGGGAAATAAAGAGAAAATAAACAAATGGGACTGCATAAAAATAAAAAGCATCTGTAAAGAAAACCATCAACAAAACATGAAGAAAGCCCACTACATCGTAGAATATATTTGCCAATGTTAGCACTGATAAGAGTTTAATCTCCAACATTTACTAGTACAGGGAACTCATACAACTTAACTAAAGGAAGATAAATAACCCAATCAACAAATGGGCAATAGATCTAAATAGATACTTTTCAAAAGGGGACATAAGGAAGGCCAAAATGTAGATTTTATGTGTTTTATACTCAGATCTCTTCTTTTCTCTTCCTTTTCAATTAATTTTATTTCATTTTTTTTCAAATGTTGGTCATGCCTACTACACTGAAATCATAAATTACTAACGGTTTATGGTCTGCAATTTGAAAAACATTGCCTTAAAGTGCATCCTAGAGGATGTTAATAATTATAACAACAATAATGTGTATTCTCAAATAAACTTTAAAAATGCTGGGTTTAATAAAGTTGAACAGGTTTCTCTAGTGAAAGACTTCTCAAGGTTTAGTACCCTACTATGAATTTCCAAGAATAGACTTGATAAAAAAATATGGCATTTTGTAATCGTATATGTATTCGTAGAACTAACTAAACATAACGTCTTTTGTTCTTCCTTCCTTTCTTCCTCCTTTTTTTGATTGTGTCTTCCTATTTTTTAAATTTTTTTCTACCTTTCTTTATTTCCAGAGCCACCTTTAGGTAGTAGTTTAGTAGTCTGCAGGGAATATACTGCATATATTTTTACATTAAAAAAAATCATTTGGCTTTGACATCTCATTTTTACTTAACCAAGTTCCATATTTCCATGTCTGAACTTTGAATTTGTCTAACAAAAGTGCTATAACTTTCTGAAAACATCAACTCTTTCATCCAATTTTTTTTTATCTAACACTTTTATTTTCTATTCCTCATGGTAAGATAATTGTAAATTACACTAGAGGCCTGATGCATGAAATTCTTGTAAGGGCCTTTCCCCCTACCACCATGGCAGCCACCTCTACCTCGTCCCCTCGCTTGCTGCAACTGTATCCAGAAGGAAGGATGTCTGGAAGAACTTCTGGCCTAATTTAGCATATTCTGCTTTTATTACTATAGATATTATACATTATATTCTCAGTATAAAATCACATCTTCATTATAAACAAAGATTTTATGTTACAATGCTTTGGTCTATTTAGATGCCAGCTATATTTACTGAGTCCATTTGATGGTATCTACAAAGAGAGAAACATTTATGTTGATTCAAATCAATAAGTAGTTACTATTTATTTATATTGCACCAGAACATAGAGATGTAAAACATCAGCACTAACATTTATTGAGTATCTACTACATACCAAAGTCTTTTTCTTTACAAATTTATGTCAGTTAATTTTTGCTATACACACACACACACACTAGCTGTAAAGATTTAAAATAACAGTGACACTATTTTCTATACTTCTATAGGTTGGTTGGATTTAGCTGGGCAATGCTTCTGTTGGTCTTGCCTACAGTGATGTGGCAGCAATTATTTGGCAGCTCACTGGTGGCCAAAGTGCCTAAAATGATTTCACTACATATCTGAGGCCTTGATCTTGAATCTTGCTGGGTATTCTTCTCTGCCTGGTCTCATAATTTAAGATCTCAAAGGCCAAGGCTTTTTTAGAATTCTTAATTCTGTCACATTCTATCAGTCAATGCAAGTCACCAGTCATATAAAAAGATTCCACTTATTGATGAGAGGAACTGAAAAAAAATCATGGCTATGTTTTCCAATATACCAAAAATTATTTCTAATAAAATCTTTATAGGAATGGTATAAGTTAGAAAGAGCTGTTTTAAAGCAGAAAACTCATAGGGCATTAGAATGAAAAGCATCTATTCCTACAACATGTAAACTGAGTGGCTAGATTATTATGACCACCTGACATTTGTAGGCAAATTAGCAGTACACTGCATCGCATGGGATATGGAAGCCGAAGGCCTGTTCAAACACCTTTGCTATCTGCAGTTACCAACATAAAACATCTCCAATTTGCACAGGAATACAAGGATTGGACAGTTGAGCATTGAGAAAAAGTCATGTGGTCCAATGAATCACTTTTCCAGTTGCATCATGCAGATGGCAGAGTGAGAATTTCACAGAAACAGCATGAAAGCATGCACCTCACATGCATGAGTACAACCCTTCAAGCTGGCAGGAGTAGTGTTATAGTTTGGAGAATGTTTTCCTGACATGATTTGGGCTCCTTAATTTGTGTGGAACAATGTCTGAATAGCACAACATACCTAAGAATCATTGCTGATGAAGTTCATCCTATCATGTTAATGACATATCCCAATGGAAATGGCTTCTTCCAACAAGACAATGTGCCATGCCACGGTGCTCATATTGTGCAGGAGTGGTTTCAAGAACCTAAGGGAGACTTTACCTTGCTTAGGTGGCTCCCACAATCACCAGATCTCAATCCCATTGAGCATTTGTGGGATGAAGTTAAAAGAGCCATCAGGGAGCTAGTTCCACAACTATCAAATCTCACAGAACTGGACAGTGCTATTCGTCAGGCATGGTGTAATATTTGTTGCATCATCTTTCAACATCTGATGGAGTCAATGCCAAGAAGAATCGCCGCAGTATTGAAGGCAAAAGATGGCCCAATGAAGTACTGATGGGGTGGTCATAATAATCTGGCCACTCAATGTATAATATAAAGTAAATATTTGACCATATTATATGCTAGGTTTCACTCTTAAATGATTCTTTTTATTTTAAAAAATGTTCAAAAAAGAGTTATGATTGATTTCTCCTCTTGTGGAGGTAAGTAGAGTGCAGTAGAACAAGCACAAGCTATAGAATTAGAGAACTTCTGTTTGAGCACTGGCTCCTCCAATGACCAGTTTTGTGGGCTAAAACTAGCATAACACAATCAAAGTTTCTTCAGAAGGATTCAGACAAAGACTAAATGAAATAAATTTTGCATAGTATTAGCATTCAATAAATAATAGCCATCTCTCTTGTCTTCTACAAGGGTTTTATTAATATACTAGAGGCCTAGTGCATGAAATTTGTGCATGGGGTGTGTGATCCTCAGCCCAGCTTTTACCCTCTCCAATCTGGGACCCCTCAAGGGATGCCGATCCAGTAGGATCAGGCCTAAACGTGTAGTCGGACATCCCTCTCACAATCCAGGACTGCTGGCTCCCAACTGCTCACCTGCCTGCCTTCCTGATTGCCCCTAATGCTTCTACCTGCCAGCTTGATCACAGTCTAACCACTCCCCTGCCAGCCTGTTTTCCCCTAACTGCCCCCTCTGCAGGCCTAGGTCCTCCCACAACCGCCCTTCTCTGCAGGCCCGGTCATCCCCAACTTCCCTCCTCTGCCTGCCTAGTTAACCCTAACTACCCTCCTCTGAAGGCCTGATTGCCCCCTACTCCCCTCCCTTGCGGACCTGGTCCCTCCCAACTTTCCTCCACTGTTGGCTATCTTGTGGTGGCGCCTTGTGTCTACATGGGGACAGCCATCTTTGACCACATGAGGGCAGCCGTTTTGTGTGTTGGGATGATGGTCAATTTGCATATTACTCTTTTATTAGGTAGGATAGAGGCCTGGTGCATCGGTGGGGGGCAGCTGGTTTGCCCTGAATGGTGTCACAGATCAGGGTGGAGGTCCCCTTGGGGTGTGGGGCAGCCTGGGTGAGGGGCTTGTGATGGTTTGCAGACTGGCCATGCCCTTGGCAATCCAAACAGAGGCCCTGGTATCTGGGATTTATTTATCTTCTATAATTTGTAGCCTTGAGTGGAGGCCTGGGCCAGCCAGGGCTACAGAAACTTGGCTTCCTCCATTGCCAAGGGCAACTCAATCCTCCTGCTTTCTTCAGTTCCATGGCTGCTGCCATTTTTGTTGGGATTTTTAAAAAATATATATTTTATTGATTTTTTTTTTTACAGAGAGGAAGGGAGAGGAAGGGAGAGGGACAGAGAGCTAAAAACATTAATGAGAGAAACATCTGTCAGCTTCCTCCCGCACACCCCACACTGGGGATGTGCCTAAAACCAAGGAACATGCCCTTGACCAGAATCAAACTTGGGACCCCTGAGTCCACAGGCAGATGCTCTATCCATTGACCCAAATTGGTCTTGGCTGTTGGAATTTTTTTATCTTCTATGTTTGAAACTTTGTAGCCTTAGCAGAGGCCTGGCCCAGACAGGTTGTGTGGGAAACTTGGCTTCCTCCATTGCCAGGGAAACTCAAGCCTCCTGCTCTCTCCATGGCTGCAGCCATCTTGGTTGGGTTAATTTGCACATTTGCTCCAGATTGGCTGGTGAGCATGCCTTGTGGGTGTAGCAGAGGTACAGTAAATTTGCATATTACTCTTTTATTAGATACGATATTTAAACAGAATAAAGCAAAACAAAATTTTAGTTTTCTTATGACTCTCTCGCTAGCCTTTTGCACTGACTGACTTAAACCACTACATAAGTGAACGAAGATATTACTTTTTTTTTCTTTGATTTAAAATTTGATGGTAGATAGAAGGGAAAAAGAAGAATGTTCAATTTTCATTTTCAAAATGAGAAGAAAAGCACCATTCAAGAATCAATGACTAAATGATTTTTAAGTTGAATGTGTTAGAAGGGTATGAGTGTGTGTAAGAAGATGATGATTATACTACTGAATTACAAACACCATGAACAATAAAGATATTAAATGTTTTTAAAACTTAGCAAAACATAATTTAGTTTGAAAGGCAAGTACCAGCGCTATCTTCTGAGGTGCTCATTCAGGATTTTTGTAAAGGAAACCTTTTAAGTATGATGATATTTTCTTTCTAAATGTTTACTTCTAGCTTCTGTTAGACTTTTGAGCTATTAGAAAAAGAAAAAAAAGGTTGTTTATCTGCTTATTTTTTGCAAGGGGGAGGATGCACTAAAATGTAAATAAAGCAGCTGGTTTATGTTGAACAGTGCCAATAAATCTTTCAATCAACATGAGGGTATCATCTTCCAGAATTATAAAAGAGAGGAGCAATACAGTGGGGAAGGCAGAGTCAATAGTAGGTTACTTTTTCAGAGTGGTGGTCACAGCATCACGCCAGAGACTGCTCATTGCTGTGACTGGGCCTGAGCCAGGCCACTATGAGGCAAAGAGGGAATAATAATAAATGAGACACAGGCCCAAGAGATTGGTTATAGGAAGTTATGGAAGTCTGGTGAGATACTCAAAATGACTTATGAAGGCCAGAGCTATGAAAAAAATCACTCAGCTCACCTTAATTTATTATTGCCCCCTCCAAGTCAATGAGGCAAACCAGAATTACATGTAATTTTGTCATGTCTCAGAACATTTCTCAGAAAACATTTTAACTGTCCTAAATTCAAGGAAGTCCTACTGCATTAAAGAATTACTAGCTCTAAAAATGACCCTCGTTTCAGGTAAGGCATTGAAGGTAATCTGATTTTTAAAGATAAGGACAGGAGCTATAGAATCTCTTAAATAGCTACTTCCTTCCTATATCTGGCCAACAGCCACAAAATTAAAATGCTACAGCATTACCTTTAATATTTATTGTTAGTTGTTACAGACATATGGTTTGCATTATATTTAGATACCCTTCTTTAAATTTCATTTTTTCTTCTTCTTCTTTAGACCACTTTTGGAATACATCTGTATGCAGTGTTCCCAGTAATACTGAGAGTCATACTGTCCATGATTCTTTGCCATCGCATGATGAACCGCTCTATTTATATTAAAATGAAGGTGTTCCTAGGGGAGACATAGAGCAGAATGAAACAACACACAGAGCTTTAGAGACTGAATATGTGAAGTGACAATGACAGCAAAATGGTAGCTCTTGTTGCAGAGAGGCCCAGAGGATGGCAGAAAGACTTAGAGCGTGAGCCATAGTGCTTGAGCTTGGCAGCTCTTACAGGTTTAAGCACTCACAGTACAGCAGCTAATCAAATAATTTCTCAGCGGCACATCTTGACTTGGTATGTCATGGTGAAAATATGTTGTTGGCTGAGAGGGAAATTTTTCTTCCTTCTGTTAACCAAATGAAGAATTTTATCAGGTAATCATATTTCTTCATGTAATTGAACTCATACCAACATTGTGATTGCAATGGTCTGTTTACTACAGATGAGAGAGTAAGCCATGAAAATTACACTGAGTTTAATGTGATACGGCATCCAGACGGAAAAAAAAAAAAAAACAGTGAAAATATGAATTGAAGTAGTAATGTTCTCTCCTTGAAGACCAATTTTCATGGTAATAGAAAGGAGTAGACTGGAGGAAATGGCTTTCCTTGTAAATGTTGAAGCTGTGGAACTAAGCATCCCACACACAGGGCAGTCAATGCATAAACAGTGTGAAAACCTGGATTTTCCTTTTTTCTTTGTTACTCTTCAGGTATATACAATCTTGTGAAAGTGATTTTACCTCTCTCAGATGCAAGTTCATTATCTATTAAATTCCATATTGTATTCCATACTGATTTCTAAGTTTCATTCCAGAACTATAGCCCATTATTCTTAATAGAATTCAGATTGAGTAAATAATTGAAATATTATTAGAATTATAATAATTAGTAATTGTCTGGGTGCTTTATTGAGAGTACCTGGAGGATAAGCATCATTATATAAGCTAAAAGAGGTGTCCTAATTTTTAGTTTGTGGTCTTAGTTGTCTATACATTAGGTAGATTTCCTGATAATTTTGGAACTGACTATGGTTTTCATTTTAATCAGTAAGCACAGAAGAATTGTCCTTTAATTTAAGTATTGGTCCTTCTCTGGCCCTTTGTTTATTTATTACTTTTAATAACAGATGCAAAACCCTTTACCAGATCAACACTTGGTTGAAATGTGTAAGTCCAATTTAACCATTAGTTTAGATAATCTGAAATTTAAAAAAATTAAATTATAGTTGACATCTAACATATTAGTTTCAGATGTACAACATAGTGATTTAACATTTATTTATATAGCTTACAATCTAGTTACCATGATAAGTCAAATAACCATCTGCCACTGTACAAAGTGATTATATTATATTGAATAATATTCCCTGTGCTATACATTACAGCCCCATGCCTTATTTACTTTATAACTCAAAATTGGTACCTCTTGTTTCCCATTAGCAACCATCAGTTTTTACTCTGTATCTGTAAGTTTGTTTCCATTTTGTATTGTTTGTTCACTAAAAAAAATCTACATGTAAGTAAAATCATACACTATTTGTCTTTCAGTGTCAGACTTATTTCCCTTAGCATAATGCCCTCTAGGTCCATCCATGTTGTCACAAATGGCAGGGATTCAATCTTTTTATGTCTGATTTTGTATCTATATATTATGTTTTTATTCATTCTTCTATTATTGGACACTTAGGTTGCTTTTTGGTTATTGTAAATAGTGCTTCAGTGAACATAGAGGTGCATAAAGCTTTTTAAAGTTAGGGTTTTTGTTTTCTTCAGATAAAGACTCACAAGTGGAATTGCTGGATAAACTGGATTCCAAGTGCTTGACAAAAAGTATAATTTCAAACTTATTGCTTCCCAATAACTCTAAACGGATCTGCAAACAGAAACAATATGTAGAAAGGGTTGCTTAAAAGATAAAATTCACCCATTATTCCAGACACTTTAAAATCTACCCCTGGATTTGAGCAAATCACAGGACAGCATGGAACTTGTCATTGTGTCTACTCTAAAAGTGCAGTTGAGAATATAAGCCAGTATATTACATGGTGCTGGTTTTATGAGGACTATGGGGAGGAATTTCTGTCGGATATTTGTAACAGCAATAATTTTGCTTTTCCTAACAACTGTTCTGATTTTATCTTATATATCTTGAAAATTGTACAACTGATCAGGATTTTATTTTCCCACTGATTGTTAGAAAGCTTAGGGGCCTGATTTGCAGTTCACCAATTGCAAGTCTTTAGGTATGAAATTTTTAGGCCTCTCATTCTTGGCTCCGTTTTATGACCTTATCAACATTTTCTTCTCTATGTCTCCCCTACTTTTAATTCAATTTATCCCTTTATATTATTTTAGTCTGACAAAAATATTTCTACAACTAAGTAATATACATATTTGTTTGTTTATATACTGGGTATTTTTTTCTCTGTGTTTCAAAAAAGACTTAAAAAGAATTTAACAAAACATATGCAATTTTAATTAAAATGTGAGCCAGGTAAGCCAGAAAACAGAGTGAAAATTGAGATGCACCTACTTGATGGCAAAGTTTAGATCAGAGAGATTCTTTAATTGGTTTCTCTGTAGACTAAGGTGAGTAACTTTCTCCCATGCAGGAAGAGTTTCAATTACATATGAGTTAGTCATTATCTACTTTCTCATTATGTTCTACCAACTCCTGCCAGAACTCTGAAAGTCACCCCTGACTGTTTTCTTCTGGACTTAATGGTCAGTATATCCAGACCTACCTCTTTCATGAACAAGATATGATGGTAGAAAACTCTCAAGAAGTGGATCTTGGCTCCATTCTCTCAATGTCTTTCCTTTTTGAAAGATTATTAAGCACTGGGGAAATCGATAGTCAGAGTGATTTTTTCTTCTTAAAGTGGCATATTATAGAAATCATATTATCAAAGTGGCAATTTAGAGGCCATATAGAATAGTGAATCATAGTATGGGTCTATTTTTACTACTTTCTTGCTATATGACTTTGGAAAATTGCTCACTTTCTCCATAAAATAGAAATAAAATAGTTCCTACTTATAAGTTTAATGTGAGGATTAAATGAGTTAATAGATGCAAAGTGCTTTGATTTAATTGTCATTACTAAAGGTTTATCAAAAGTTAAATATAACCTTGGAGACTTTTTACCCTGTAATTTTACTATAAAGTGGCATCACATAAAGAACTTCACTTCTGTAATTAATGCCAGGGATGTCTGACATTGTAAGATTAATGGGACAGAAAGACACCATATATAAAAACTTTATTCATTATTATATTTATTCCACAGCAACCCTGTGCCTTTTTAGAAAAATGCAGTTCATAACAAATGAAGGAGGAGGCACATAAAAAGAAATATGTTTAAGCCAGAAAAACCTGTGTTTGAACCTCAGCTACACCATATATAAAAATTTTATTTTTGCTACTTATATAATTCATTAAGTATTTAGTTTTCTCATATGTAAAATGAAGGTGATGCCTGCTTCTCAAAGTTGTTGCAAGGATGAGAAGGATATAGATCAATGTTTTAATAGTCTCAGGATATCTGTCCAACAATGCAAAGGTAGGGCTGCAAATTCTCTTCAGGCTTGGCCCCGGGACACATGCACTGTCAGTGCTGCATCTCAGGAATATTCCTTGGGAGGCCTGTCTCTGTTCCTGGAAATGGATCTTAGCTCCATTCTCTGAATGTCTTTCCTTTTAGATGAAAAACTTCTTTGTTAGCAGTTGAGTGATTCTCTGACTGCTTCCTACCCATGGAATATTGAAGGCCCAGAGATTTCTTATTATTTCTGGCTTTATCCAATTTAATCCAAGATGAGAGTATTTTTTAGTACCATTTTAATTTTTCTATTAAAGTTTTCAAATTTTCTATGGATCTGATTGGGCTTTATTGACACATCTAATAGCCACATTCATAATTCTTTTTGAGACAGGCCTATTTCTATCTACTCTGAGTCCTGTTTAGGCTGCTATGGAAGAATATCTTAAAGACTCCTATCACTGGGAGTGTTTACTAGATACCACCTGAAATTTTACAAAGGTTATTAAAAGGGAATATAGCCACACCGCAGGCTACCAGCCAAAAACCTAAGCATGATCTTTCAGGCTCTATCAGAAGCAATGACAAAATCTTACCTGTCTTCTCTCATGGAAAAGCTACCCTCCCAACACTAGAGTTGGTATGCTGCAGTATCTGAAGGAAGTAGCTAGCAGTCAAGGACTCAAGCCCCATAGCTGGTCATGCTCCATGTACTATATCTGCCTTCTTAGCCCAGATGTCACCATCGGGAGGCCTCTTTATCAGGGGTCACAAAAAGAGATATGTTTAAGCCAGAAAGACCTCTTTTTAAATCTCAGTTGTACTATTTGCCTTCCTCAGGTATCTCTGCTGAAACTTCCTCTTTGGCAGCAGATGGTATCTTAAAAGTAATAGTCTCCATTATAATTTAATACCCAGTAATTTCCAATCTTAGATTTTTCGCCTCTTCCTCTTCCTAGCTCTCAGGTCCATAAAATGGCAGGAGCCTTTTACTTGGGGCTCCCTGGGCAGTTAGATGATCCTGCACACTGTGCATCTTCCTGGTCCATCTGACCTTCACCCAGCATCATCCCAGGGGAAAATAGAATATTGAAGTTGCTGGTACTTTCTTCTATTTACTTAATCTCTTGTTTATATTATCACACTAAGTGATGAAAGGCTTGACTGTTACTTTAATTTTGGCTTGTTGTCCTGATCTACTGACTACCCTGACACCTGGCAGCTCAAGCTCTCCACACACCCTTGATTTGCTATTGGTCCTAAGCATTATTTTAGTTTGAGATTTTCATTCACTTGAGGAGATTGAGACTGAGAGACTGTTTTATTTTCTTGTTCCGCAAGTCCTGGGCCTTTTATGTTTTCTCTAAATTCTTCTTGCACACTGAACAATTCCTTCTTTAGCTCATCTCTTTTCTTGCACCTTAGCATATTCAGCTAGGATAAGCCAATTGGAACATTTGATCAATGATGCCTTGGCTTGTGAAATGAAAAATGAACCATCAACTTAATTAGGTATATTTTCCATCTTTCAAATGACCATAGGTGACACTTTTTCAATTGTTCTGTGCTAACACAAGTCACTCTCTCTTTAGTCTCCAATAGTCCCTTTTCCATTTTCCTACCTCCAGATTTCTTTTCATCTTTCTATTCCCCACTGCTCAGTGGCCAATGCCACATATTTAAGATTCTACTAAAGTGACAACTTACTTTCATTAAAAATTTCTATAAGAGTTAACTATTGCTTCATAATAAACCATTCTTAAATGTAGTGACTTAAATGTTGCAGATTTATTATTTCTCATAATTTTGTGGATTGCTAAAGAATTCCTCTGCTGGTTTCAGTTGAGCTCACCCATGTCACTACATTTACCTGTGGCAGTAAGGAAGGTTCAAGATGGTCTCACTCATGTTCAGCAGTTGGTTCTATCATGAAGGATACCTCAGTTCTTAACTATAAGGCCTTTCATTCTCCAGACAGCTAGAGTGACTTCTACCTATGGCAGTTTCAGGGCAATTTCCAAGCAAAAGAAGGCAGAGGCTTTAAGGCCTCTTGTGGTTGGGCCCCTTGGCCATTGGAAGCTCATGCAATGTTATTTTTGTTACAGTCTATTTGGAAGCAATTCAAGCTACAAGGAAATGAGCTCTATCACTTATCAAGAAATCTGCAAAGGATTTGTGGGAATACTTAATGTTCCATAATAATGTTGCTTACTGAAGGGAGAGGATTGTGTGACCAAGTATAAGCCTTTAAAAACTTACTTTCCCTGTAGGAAAGCTGACCTACAGAAAGTTGCTTCAAGCTGCTTCTCCTGGCAGAGCTTTTGAAATCCTATTTCCACCACTGCATATATTCTCACCTCTTATCTCTTTCCCCCAAGTTTCTGCTATCTTTTATGCTATCCTTTTTCATGATCACTTGAATGTTCTGTTTTATTGACAGTGCTGTAGGCTGAATTCTGTTTTCTAAATTGATATGATGAAGTCCTACTCCCCAGTAACTCAGAATGATATCTTATTTACAAATAGGGTATTTACAGAGGTAATCAAGCTGAAATGATGTTTGCACGGTGGGCTCTAATATCATATATAATCATCATAAAAAGGAGAGATTTGGCCATAGATATGGACAGAGGTAGGATGATATTAAGAAACATTGGAAGAGCACGATGTGGAGATTAAGGATTGGAGTGATGTATCTACAGGCCATGGTATGCCCAACATTGCTGGCAAACCACCAGAAGCTAGCAAGAGTCAAGGAAGAATTTCCCTGCAGGTTTTAAGAGAGTATGGCCCTACAAACAACTTGTTAAATTTCTAGCTTCCAGAACTTGAGACAATAAATTTCTGTTGTTTAAAGTCACACAGTTTGCATTTACTTTGCTATGGCAGTCCTAGCACAGTAAAAAGACATTTTCATCATGGAATTCTGAATCTTCAACTACACACACTGTTATTCTCATATCAATTGGTTCCTACATAAGTTTAGTCTCCTGACCCACCAATTTAAATTTTATCAGCCATATCTTTGATATGTCATAGTTAAATCATTGTTTGGTGCTTCAAGAATATGCCCTGGTAACTCACATTTTGTAATGATTTTAGTCTTAAGTGTGTAAATCTTAAAGAAAACAAAGCCTTAATTTTAACAATATGTCAGTATAATTTTTGAAATAACCATTTTTAGCAACAACTTGAAGAAAAGTCTGTTAGAAAATATCCATATATTAATACACAATGATAAGGGAGACTCCACATAAAGGCCTTTTTTGGATAATATAATTAGGTATTCTGTTAGTTTCTTGGATTTGAGGGTTCATTGCTCTCCTTGGATTTGGGAGTTGTCAATTATTTGTTTGATTACACTCTGTTCCCTTCTCCCTCTCTTATTTTTCTGGTATACTCCTTTTTATTATTTTGTTCTTTCTAATAGAGTAAGATAATTTTTGTAAAAGTATTTTTTTCTTTCTTTTCTCTTTTTTTTACTCTTGTTTCTCTCTCCTCCTCCATTGAGTCATTTCTAAATTTCTATCTTTAATATTAGTAATTCTGACCTTCACCTGTCTGCTATATTTCTTGAGCTTGCTGGTGCTATTACATCTGACTTATTTAGTTCTTCAGCTCCAAAATTTTTGTTTGGTTATTTTACATAGTTTTACTATCTTCGGTAAAGAACTCCTTTTATTCATTGATTTTGTTCTTGAGTTCATTGGCTCATTGAATTAATTTCCTGTGTTTTCTTTTATCTTGTTGAGTTGTTGTTTTTAAGAATGAAAATCTTAAATCCTCTGTCATTTAAATTGTAGTCTCCCACTTATTTTCTGAAAAATTTTCATATTCTTTCTATACTCCATTGTTTGTTTGTTTTTTTCAAGTATTTGACTCCTAATTGTTTAGCATGTTGATAAGTAGAAGTCTTTCTTTTTTATTTTCCAGAAAGCACAAGTTTTTGTTTTCTCTTACCTGCACTACGTGAGCTTCCAGTTGTCATCTTGGCTGTGAAAAATGCCAGAATTCCACAAGGAGGTGGGTGTCCTCTTTATGGCTCCCTCACCTCAGACTCAGAACAGTGCTCCCATGGTGAGATATGAGCTATGGGTCTTCTGGCCCTGTGTTCCTTGTGCCACTCTCCCGTGGCCAGAAATTTCAGGATTTTAAGAACTTGGTCATCAGATTATAATAGTTTTACCTCACACTTAATTATTTAAATTGTCCACTTGGAAGGTAAAAAAAATCAGACAAAGATTTTTAAACATGTATTACAGTGGTATCCAAGGCAGCATCAAATAAGGAATTAGCTTGCCTGTGATTCTTTGTTCACTATTTTCCATTCAATCTATAATGCTTGGAATCACCATATTCAACTGGAGATCTTTAAAAAGGCATATAACTAAATTAAATAATGACATACTTATTATAGTGAAAAGTGATTCTCTTTAGTAAAAAAAAATCCCCCAAACAAGCAATATTCTACTGTGCATTAGTGGACAGTATTCTTTCTTATCCCTTGCAACTCTTATCTGGAATTGGGCTGGGAAAAGCACTCAGAGATGTCCCTTGAAACTGCCTCATCCTGAAGGATGGGAAAAGCTGGTTGTTTTCACACAGTCTCTTCCTCTTCTACACAGACCTTCAGTGAACTCTAGTGGAGCGGAACCCTCAGTCTTCAGCATTTTATGATACTACTTTGTGTCTGAAAAAATCCTATAATTTAATTTAAGAATTTTGAAATTATATTAAATGAATATTCTGTAATGTAAAAGTTATTGAAATCTTACAGGAAGAGGGGAGGAGAGAAAGAGAGGTAAATAGGTATATGATTGATGGATAGATAAATCAGTGGATATTTTGGTTGTAAAATTGCTGATAATTGAACATAAAGATATGACTTGTCTTAGAAATATAAGGCTGCAAATACATTTACAACAAAAATTGTTGAGGACAAGGTTCACATTCAACCAAATTTTACCCTCAGCTAATTCTGGTTTTCTTTTTTCCTCCACAGAGAAGTGAGTACTATGCTCTCTGTAGCCTTGAAGCCTGTGTATATATATGACAACAGGTCCAAGAAAATATCACTTGCTCGCTCCTTAGCTGCTAACTCACTTGTGACCTCTCAGAAGTCTCTTAACCTCATCTGTAAAATGGGGCTAATAGCATTGACCTATTTTACAGACTTCTAGAAGGTTTGGCAGTGAATGGTTGAAAAGCACTTTAAAAATACAAATAAAAAATGAAGAAAATAAAATAAAAAGGTCATTTAGGTGACAGCAGAAATACACACAGTATTTGAGGTGAACTGTTTTAAACAAATACAGAAAGGGTGAGTGAGCCAGGCTCTTTCTCTTCAATGGCCACAGCTTGATTTTGAAGCATTTGATAAGACAGCACCAGGGAGAAGAGGGGCTTTGATTACCAAGAAATAGTAATTTCTCTAGAAGTGACTCTAAGCGCAAATTTACCACTGTTAACAGTTTGGAAATGTAAAGGCAAAGGAAGTTATAATTAAAACAAACAAACAAAACTCAAGCAGAGACAAAAACATTGAGTTTTTACACAGAAGTATAAAAATATGTAAGGCTTTCAGAGATGATTGGAAGTCAAAATGTGGAGTAGCAATGTGGGATCATCAAGAGAAGACATTGCAGGAGAAAACACTAGTTAGAGTCCTTACACAGATGGCTAATTGTGTAAATGCATCTCCAAGGATGGAGAATGGCAGGCAAACAAGGATACTCCTGCAAGCTTCTCCTGACAAAATCACTGTGGTTTCTGGAAGCACCAATCAGAAAAGAAGCACCCCTATGTTCACAGCAGCACAATTTACCATAGTTAAGATTTGGAAACAGCCTAAGTGCCCATTAGCAGATGGGTAGATTAAAAAACTGTGTTACATCTGCACAGTGGAATATTATACTGTGGTAAAAAAGGAATTCGTACCATTTGCAACAGCATGGATGGAACTGGAGAACATTATGCTAAACAAAATAAGCCAGTCAGGGAAAGATAAATATCACATGATCTCACTCATTTATGAACTTAATGAACAACACAAACTGATGAACAAAAATAGATCCAGAGACTAGAGAAGCATTGATCAGTCCATCAAATCTCAGAGGGAAGGTAGGGAAGGTGGGGGTAAGGGGACGAGATCAACGAAAGGACTTGTATGCATGCATATAAGCCTGACCAATGGACACAGACACCAGAGGGGGAGGGCATGAATTGGGGGGGGTGGGAGCAATGGGGATATAAGGACATATATATAATACCTTAATGAATAAAGAAAAAAATAAAAATAAATAAAAAATTAAGATAAAAATCACTATCATTTTGAGACTCATTATGTATTAGATATAAATTGAATACTTCAATAATTTTAATTAACCTCAATAATGCTTCAGGGTCAGTGGCATTATACTCACTTTACATAAGAGGAAACTAACAGGTAAATAATTTAACTTCTTCAGGATCACAAATCTAAAAAAAGAGACCCAACAGGATTTTGTACCCAAATCTATCTGATTCTAAAGTTCACCATTCTGAGCTATAAGTGTTGATGTATTCCTTACCTGATTATCCAGTGACAAGGCAGGTATTTAGATGGAATCAAGGCCCTGATTTTATAGGACCAGATATCAGTAATACATTTATAACACTTTTGTTTCTAATAGTGCATGTGTATTATTTGCTTTTTAAAAAGCACATATGTACATAAAATGTATCTCATAAGTATAGAGTACATTAAATTTTTACAAATTGAATACCCATGTAACCAACACTCGTATTAAGAAATACAGGATTACTAGCAGCCAGAAGTCCCCTGAGGTTCCCTCAGAGTCATTATTCCCACAAGAGCAGTTTCTACTCTGACTTTGAATACTATTCTTGAATTTAATGTAAGTAAAATAATTACATATAATATATAAATATACATATTTATATATGTTTATATGTAATTATTTCATGTCAACCACTTATACTTAGGTGCACATATGCTTAAAACTAATTGTTCAGTTTTAAAGTGTTCATATTAATTTATATTCCTACCTGCAGTGTATGAGAGCTCTGGTTTGTCCACATTCCACCAATATCTTGTACTTTCATTCTTTTTTCATATTAGTATTGGTAGCACATTTTTACCATAATTGCCCTCTGTATCTCAGTAAAATATTTTAAAAAACACTGATACTAAAGGGAACATGTATCTTATACAGCAGAATTCTAATGTAACAAAATTTTTTGCCCATCATATCAGTAAGTATAAAGTTCATGACTAATTTTAGTGAGTTTAAAAGTCCCTGTCAGAATGAATGGAATTTAATTTTTTCTGAATGATCTTTTTTTTAAAAAAAAAAGTAAATAGTATGTGCACTAATGCTCTCTCTTTAAGGACCACTTACATTTGACCCGAGTCCCAGCGAGTTTATAAACTTTAGTTATTATTTCCTCATAACCACCAGACCCAGAGTATCATAGAAACCATTCTGTTTATTGTAGCAATAATATGAGGGAGAGGGGAAAAATGGATAAACCATAGAATGCCTCTAAAAGTAACATTCTCTAATTTATCCAATGGTTTATCGTTTTGGTGTTTCTGTGTCTGAAGGAGCGATAATGTGATTTGATTTTGACAAAATAAAATTGAAGAACATATGGCATGTGTGCAGTCTCTGAATAATGGACTAGAAATGAGTGGCCATAGACAGAGAGGGTGTAGAGCAAGGATAATGAACTCTGAGTCAGGGAACTTCTAAGTTCCAGGCTTGATATCACCATGGCTTTATAGCCTCACCTGGTTCCTTAATTTCTCAGGATAGACCTTAATTGACTGTAATTATACAACTTCTAATGCATGTTTCTCAAAGTAAGAAAAATGTTACCCTAGATTCCTGGATTCCACCCCATAGGTACTGAATTCAACTTTCTGGGATGGGGCTCTAAACTTATCCTTTTAAGGAATCATCAATCACTCTTTCCATTGAAGTTTGAGAACCGTTGCTCTAAGACAAATTCCAGAGCAGTGTTTTCCAAACTTGCCTCAGCACTGTTGATTAGGCTACCCAAGCCTCCACTATGACCCAAAACATAGTGATTAGTTAGTACATTCTCATTGCTTCATTGTGTTCCATTGTGGGACTATTCCACAGTTTATCTAGTCTATTATGATGACCATTTGGGTGATTTCTAGATTTTGGATAAATGCAAACAGCACTGCTATCAACATTCTTCTTCTTCTTCTTCTTTTAATTTTTTTAAATATATTTTATTGATGTTTTACGGAGAGGAAAGGAGAGAGATAGAAAGTCAGAAACATCGATGAGAAAGAGACATCGATCAGCCGCCTCCTGCACACCCCACTGTGGAGATGTGCCCGCAAGCAAGGTACATGCCCCCGACCGGAATCGAACCTGGGACCTTTCAGTCCGCAGTCCCACGCTCTATCCACTGAGCCAAACCAGTCTCGGCTAGAGCACATCTTTTTGATCTATTCATTTCCTGATGGACAGTTGAGATATTTTCAAAATTTGGCTATTTTAAGTAATGCTGCAATGAACATAGGAGTGCATCTATTCTTTCAGATTAGTGTTTTGGTTTCCTTCTGATATTTCCAGAAGTGGGATCACTGAGTCATAAGACAGTTTCATTTTTAATATTTTGAGATAACTCCATGTTGATTTCCACAGTGATTACATTAAACTGTGTTCCCCCCAAAAGTACATGAGGGTGCCCTTTTTTCCACATCCTCACCAACATATTTGATGATTTATTTATGATAGCTATTCTGACAGGTGTGAGGTGAAATCTCATTATGGTTTTAATTTACATATCTTTGAGGATTAGTGACTTGGAGCATCTTTTCTTGTGTCTATTGGCCATCTGTATATAATCTTTAGAGAAGTGTTATTCAGGTCCTTTGTCTATTTTTTTAATTGCATTGTTTTTTGGTGTTGAGTTTTATCAATTCTGTGTTTTAAACTGATGCACAAAATTCATGCCAGAGTAGGCCTTTGCAGCCCCAGCTGCTTTGGTGGCCCTCCCAGTCCTGGCTTCATCTGGAAGGTCTTCTGGATGGTCATTCTGCTGTTTGGCGATTTAGTTGATTTGCATATTATGCTTTTAGTATTATAGATAGTTACTTTTCCCTTCCCCCTGCTGTGGTAGAAGGGGATTTTTTTCTAAGCTTTAGGCTACAAGAATTTATAAGATTCCTCAAGTTGTAACATTACAGTTTAATAAAGCAGAAATAATTCTGTAAATATTCATCACATATTTTAAAATCTTATTTTTGGTGATAATTCTCTTTATCAATAGGTGGAAAGACCATACTTTTTGAAAGAGAGGAAGACATGATTCATAAATTTATACTTTTATGAGACAAAGATGCTCTAAATAGCTTACACATTTTAGATATTATTTAATTGATGTTCATAATTTAGTTTTAGAGAATAAAGGGCAATCTTAAACAGTTTTTTCTCCCTTTAAAAACAGAACCATCTCAAGGTTGTGGGGATTGTTATATTACTTTTCAGTTTTTAAGTATCATTCTTTCAAATCTCTATCTGTAAAGATATAAAATAGAGAGAGATCAACTTTAATTAAGCTCTTATCTATATAATTCCCTTACAGATAAAAAAATCACAGGAGTTTTTAGTTGTTGATTGTTGAATACATTATGTAGAGGTCTTTGGTTTTTTAATTAGATTTATTTTGTGATATTACACAATTTGTAATTAGTGAAGACCAAGAGTTATTTAAATTATAACTTAAGGGAAATCGGTTCACTGTGTAAGCATTAAAAACACACAGAAACTAATAATAAGGTAGAAATCTGTTTAAGTATAAATGTTAAGAAAACATGTGTTTTAAGGCAATACTGAATTCAATTATCTGACAGCTATTTCATGGGAAAAACAATGCATTAAAATATTTGGATGTCAAAATACATAATGTAAAATATTACAGTAAAACTACTTTTGAGTAGCTAATAAAACTATGCAGCTGTTTAAATAATAAGATATCCTGGGACCAGATTTATGTTTTTAGTAACCTTTTTCTTAGTATTAGCTTTTAATATTCTCTTTTCAGTAGTTTGATTAGCTTAATTTATTCTTTTTTCAATGAAGGTAACTTTTAAGTAGCCAAATGTATAGAATATTGCATCATATAAATGTGACAAAATGGTAAGTGCTAATTTTTTTTTCCCAATGATGCATCAATGAAGCATGCAATATGTGTTCAGCTGTTCAGGAATAAAAGTATACAACCAAGATATGGCAAATTAAAAGGCTGTGGCAGCACCCCAGGGGGAAAGAATGTATTCCTATTGAGGATTTCTACTCCATTTTAATTCATTTTCACTGGAGGGGTTTTCTGCAGCAGCAGAATAGTATCTGCTGGCCAGAAATTACAACCGGTATGTTCACAGTTGCCTACTGTGCATTTGTCATGTAAGCTTCTGTTTTTACTGCTATAAATTAGACATAGAACTGTACACATAAGGAATGTATTCTTTAAAAGCACCATGGTTAAAAAAAATTATACCCTGTTCTTATAAACATGCATTCTGCCTTTGCTTTTCCCATCATATTTAATAAGTTTAATGATATCTCACACTTGTCTCTCCTAATTTTGAAAAGTTAATTAAAAGAAGTGGAGGAATGGGATGGAGAGCTTCTAACAACAAGTCAAATTTATTTGAACAGTAAAAATAATTGCTGTAAGAAATTAAGGTGCAAGCACATGCCTGCTGTAATTGGTGCATACTTATTAGCAGCTCTTCCTCTGCAACCTCTCTTGGTGTTTGGCGCCCATGATAATGTGGATACTTAAGGGGAAAGTATGATCAGGGATGGTGTTAGTTCATTCAGTAAACATTTTTTAGTGTTTGATGTGATTGAACTTAGCGTCACATATGATTTTACACTTTTATTCTTTCAGGGTACTGACAGGTCTCTAATCTCTATCTCAGAACCTTTACTCAGCTTGAACTTTGGCACAAAAAGGTCATTTTTGAACCACTTGGGACAAAGAGCCACATCCATGAAATCCCACAGAGTTGATAGATATGATAATAGCTTTAGGCACATTTTCTTAAGACCCAAGGGGAAAGGCAATTTCAATAAATGTAAAACTATGCCATCTACAATCCACACAGTATCTTTAAAAATCTCATAGGAATAAATCTTATCTTTTCCTTCAGGCAAGAACCTCCTTAAAAATAATGGTTAAAACACTATTAAGGGGGTGAGGAACCATTCCAAAAACAAAACATAACACAACAAGTACACACAAAGATACATATACAATCTATAAGATGGAGAGCCTCAAATAGAAAAAAGAACATTCACACATGTGATATATCTCTTTTGCGTCATGATTGTTTGGAAAGTATGTTCTGAATATTTAGACCTTAAATTGTTAGACTAGCAATGTGTAAAAATGAAACACGGTAATGATGGGAAAATAACTTAGTTATGTCATTCAATTAGGGAATGATTTAAATGTAGGCTTTCTTTTTACTTTTTGGTCTCCATCTAAAAATATATGTCACAGGTTAGATATGTCAGGATAATTAACCAAAGACTTCTTAGCAGCAAAGGGGGTTCTCCTCCCTTGATAAACCATCAAAGAGAAACACAATGAATACTTAAAGAAGTGAAAACTTTGTGGGTGCATGTTTTAATATTTGAATAATTAACAGAGCTATTTTTTAACATCATGAGTTAAGCTTTAGAATAGCTAAGAGATCTCATGACCATATTAGACCATATTAATACTAATTTCCTTTGCCTGCCACAAATTTCAGCATTGTCTTTGATTTTTGTCTTTCTTTGATATATTTCATGATGCAAAGGAATGCTTCTTGAAAGTAAAGTATCCCCTCCAGCAAAATATTTCACTTGATTTGCCTGAGAGAATTCTTCTGGCGGTGGAGGTGGGGAGTGATGGGGGGAGGGGGAGAAGGATGCTTCAGAAAAACTTCCAATTTAATAGCTTAAAAGTATTTTGCAAATGATCTTTCAAATAAAAATGTTAAATAAGTAAAAATAAATTTCTAAATTAAAATTTTTATTTTAATATCAATTGAAACCTTATGCTAATATTTTATATCTTTTGCTTGTTCTCTCTTCTGCATTTATTTTAAATAATAATGTGAATGCAGCCAACTACAAATGCCATTTTCTAAAATAGATTCTATTTGAAGGGTTTTCTTGTTTACTTTTAAGAGGTCTCCTGAATATAGCTGGTGCCAACAGAGAGATTCTTCTAAAGGTAGTATAAGGATTTGAATATGCCCCTAAACAGGAAGTGATGGAAGCCAATGCAAATAGCACTCATCTGACTCTGTAAATTCTTAATAAGAAACATGAAGCATCTGGTCGACAGCAAAAGGTCAAGGAAGAAACAGTTTCAAAATGGGAAGTGCATCGGTCCCTCTGGCAAAGACTTACATACAGGTTGGCCAAGACTGCTGTTGCTTCAGAAAGCTCTTGTCTCTCTTTTTCCGAATAAGAATGTAACTATTCCTTCATGGGATCGGTGTTGCATTCAGAGCAGAATTAGTTCTTAGTACCTTTAATAGAACATAAGCATGCTATACCTTTGCCCTTCAGAAGTAGTACAAAGCAATGGTTCTCAAACTTTGCAGGTTCAGCATTACCAGAGAGCTATTAAAATCTCCATGGGACTAAATTAGAATATCTAGGGATGGGACCCTCGACACCAGCAGTGACTAAAGCTTCTCAGATGATTTCAATGTGCAGCCAAATTTTAGAACTAATGATATAGGGCATGTATAAGGCACAAGTAAATGCAAATGAGTGCAGATATGCAAAAGCAAAACACCTATATTCCTGTATTAGCTTTAAAATAGGTAAAAAAAAAAAAAAGATGTAGAACTATTGCCAAGGAGTTGAGGAAGGGAGCAGGTTGATATGGAACTTATTTGGACAAACACTAGGATTTGGTGTGTAAAAGGGTTTCTCATTCAGAGTATAAGACTCAATTTCTTACAATAGGGATTTGGATATAATGAGATTCATGTAATTGAAAATTCTTGAATGTTCACTTTTGGGGAGATTATTTCCACGTTGTAAAATGAGAATGTTGCTGGGTCCTGGGAATAGCAAATGTACATGATGTGGAATCCAATCCCTCAATATTTTAGCTTTAAGAAAAGTACTGCCAAAACCTGTTTGGCTCAGTGGATAGAGTGTCAGCCTGCAGAGTGAGGGGTCCCAGGTTCGATTCCTGTCAAGAGCATGTACAATGGTTGCGGGCACGTCCCCAGTGGAGGGCATGCAGGAGGCGGCTGATTGATGTCTCTCTCTCATCGATGTTTCTAACTTTCTATCCCTCTCCCTTCCTCTCCATGAAAAACCAATAAAAAATATTTAAAAAAAAGAAAAGAAAAGTACTACCAGATCTCTAAGAAGTCTAGAATTTTAAAATCAATGTGCCCACTTGTGGATTTAAGTATAGCAGACACTAACTTCAAATGAATCATTAGTTGGCCTTTTTTTTTTTTGCTAATATTTAATTTTCTTATTTTTTAATTATTGTTTAAATTATTGCAAAGAGTAGTACATATGTCTCTTTTTCCTCCCATCAACCTCTCCCCTACCCTCCTCCCCCCCATACCTCGCCTCCCGGAATCCAGCACATGCTCTCACCTGCCCCCTAGTCTGTGTCCATTGATTATGCATATATGCATGCAAACAAGTCCTTTGCTTGATCACTTACCCCCA
>PVJN01008317.1:0-65456 GCA_004026805.1 Lasiurus borealis
CTCCGGTCTGTGGAGCCAGAGGTCAACAGCATCCCCCACTCTTCTCCAACCCCCAAATGCTGTTTCAGAGATGGGTCCCGAGATACACCCTCACCACGCCTCATCCTGTCTCCCCATGATCTCAGTCTCAACCGGAAAAATGCTTCACTGGGTCCTCCCATTTTGTGCCCATATCCCTACGCTTCGCACAACTTGCTGTGCTGGGAGAACAGAGGTAGGAGGTGGGTAGTGGGTAGAGAGAAGAGTGAGGCTTTGTTAACGATTCCAAAATACTCAACACCTTCCTGCCCTCTGCCAACTAATTACCATTTTTGATGTTCAGTTTCCTTGGAGTGCTGGGGGAGGAGAAGGGCCCTAGAGGACAATAAATCAGCAGGGGGGTTTTAAAAGTATTTTTTAAAAATTGACTTCAGCCAAAACCGGTTTGGCTCAGTGGATAGAGCGTCGGCCTGCGGACTGAAAGGTTCCGGGTTCGATTCCAGTCAGGGGCATATACCTTGGTGGCGGGCACATCCCCAGTGGGGGGCGTGCAGGAGGAAGCTGATCGATGTCTCTCTCTCATCAATGTTTCTAACTCTCTATCCCTCTTCCTTCTTCTCTGAAATCAATAAAAATATATATTAAAAAAAATTGACTTCAGAGAGGAAGGGAGCGGGAGAAAGAGATCGGAACATCAATGATGAGAAAGAATCATTGATTGGCTGCCTCCTGCACACATACACACACACACCCACTGGTGATCAAGCCCGCAACCCGGGCATGTGCCCTGACTGGGAATCAGACCATGACAACTACTGGCCAGGCAGCAGTGGGTTTAATGAACCTCACACAGACCCAAAGGTAAAAAGACCCAGATGGTGCCAGGATGTTTGGGTTTTTCATCAAGGAATGCATGTGAAGGGCTGGTAGAAGCGGGGGTGATAGAAGTGGGGATGGTAGAAGGGGAGGGCCCAGCCTGAGTTTCGATGCGTTCTATGAGTTACCTCTTGGCCTTGTGAACTGACCATGTTTACTCTTCCACCTGTCCAAAGCAGGGAAGGTGTCTGCTTAATGCATTACACTTATTTTCTCTTAGCTTGAAGAAGCTGGGTCAGAATTCCGCTATCCATTTGCAATATCTGGTCCTGTGATCATTTCTTTCTTTCTTTTTTACCTTTATTCATTTCTAATCGAAATCCTTTCCCTTGCTCGATCAATACCCCCTTGTGGTTATGTAGGGAAGTGATGCCACCAGCTGGCAGATTCTAAGAACTTCACTTTGGGCCCTTTCACTTTTCTAGAATTTTGTTGGTTTGACTCATTGATCTTTCCTTCCTCCCTTCCCTTCCCTCCTTTGCATTAGTAATTCGTGTGCTAATCACAGCATTTGCCAAACTGTTACTATGTGCTAGGCACTGTGCAAGATGGTGGGAAGATAAAAATTAATAAAATAAGGCACTTCACCTCCTCCTATCTAAAAAAGAGGGAATATGCTAATTGACTATTACACCCTCAAAGATGGTGGCGCCCACAGCCAATAAGGAGGGAATATGCTAATTGACCATCATGCCCTCAAAGATGGTGGCTCCACAGCCACAAGATGGTGGTGCCCAGTCACCTCAACCCGCCTGAGGCTCAGGTAACCAGATCCGGCCGAGCCTTGTGCTGCCAGCAGTGTCAGCAGCAGAGGTGTGATGGGGCATTGCTTTCCCCTGATTGTGGGGTCACCTCCCATCCCTGAGGGCTCCCAGACTGGGAAAGGGGGCAGGTGGGGCTGAGGGGCTCCCTCACCCAGTGCATGCATTTTCATGTACTGGGCCTCTAGTGAAATATAATAAACTTTTGAGATGGATGGTAGGATCTTTAAGGTAATCTAGTTCAGCCCAGCTGATGTGGCTCAGTGGTTGAGCGTCAGCCTATGAACCAGGAGGTCACGGTTTGATTCCCAGTCAGGCACATGCTCAGGTTATAGGCTCAATCCCCAGTGTGGGGCGTGCAGGCGGCAGCAATCAATGATTCTAAGTAGGGGGTGCGCAGGAGAAAGCCCTCCCATGTTTCTCTCTTATAGAGTATGTTTCTATCTCTCTCTCTCCCTCTCTATTCCTGTCTCTAAAATAAAAAAAAAAACATTTAAAAAATACACATACACATGGAATTACTGTAATAAAGACCCTATAGCAAAGCACATAGATCAATGCAACAGAAAAAAAATGCAGAAACATAAATTTCACATACAATATAGGTGGCATGTGTATGAAGGGTAAATTTATTAAATGCTGAAAGGGAGACACTATAAATTTTGTCTTTTTAAAAATATATATTTTATTGATTTTTTACAGGGAGGAAGGGAGAGAGATAGAGCGTTAAAATATCGATCAGCTGCCTCCTGCATACCTCCTCCTGGGGACATGCCGGCAACCAAGGTACGTGCCCCTGACCGGAATTGAACCCGGGACCTTTCAGTCCGCAGGCCGACGCTATATCCACTGAGCCAAACCGGTTTCAGCAATTTTGACTTTTTAAATAATGAATTTGTATTCTATTAATCCTATCAGAATGCAAACTTCTTTGAAAAATAGTGCTGTCTTGTATTTATTGGAGCTGGAGACTTCTTGCACCTCCAAGGTACCCAAATGTTGGAAATCTCTGGCTTCCAAAGTCAACTCTGACTTCGCAGTTGGCATTGAAGGCCTTTCCATGATGTGGCCCCCGCACTGAAGCCAGTTCAAGAACTGGGTCGCACAACAGTTTCCTATGCTGTCTCACGTCTCCGCCCTGACTCAGATGTTCAGCTTCTGCTTCTTCCCGATACTTGAGTGTAAGTGCCTTCAAGCTGAGCACTTCCTCTTCTTCACCGCTGTTTATTATACACCCTCACTACACGCATTTGTCTGCGTGCCTACCCTGCCACATTGTACTGCACAGGCGGGACTCGGAGCTTTCTCTGTTTAAACACGTCTGTGGGAACCTCTTTCCACGTCCCGCGTGGTTCAGGGTTCCCGGTTCAGGGTTCGGGTTCTGAAGGAGGCGGCACGCAAACGAAATGAGAGACTAGGAAACATTAATTTGGCGATATTGGGGGGCCAGGCGGGAGCCTTCCTCTAGTGGAAAGAACTGCCACTTGCTCTGGCCTTTTTCTCCCTTTTATTAAGGCTTTGGGACACACACCCCTAGCCTTTAGGCAGGAAATAACAAAAACAGAAATTAACATGAAACAAACAGGTAGAGGCTGCTTCAGCCAATAATGTTTCAACCAAACAGTGAGTGATTAGCTCTGACCTTTCAGAGCAGTTAAGCTTGACCAGCCTTTTGGCCTCCTGTTTACATCCATTTAGTAAGAACAATGTTTGGTTTCGGACAAACGTCCTCCTCTTCAAACAGAAAAGAAACAAACAAACAAAAAAATTACACAAAACCATAAATTCTCCAAATGACCTTCAGGACGAGTGATGTGCCTTTTCCTAAAATAAGGTAACTGGAGCGTGAAGTGGGCAAAAGTCTCGAGGAAGCTTATCCCCCATGAGAGGCAGGGATTGCAGAAGAATAGAGCTCAATTGGGGGAGAAATCGGCGTAGTGAATGCCCAGACTCGTGCATGCATATTATTGCGTAGGTTTACCCATTTGCCGCCACCCTAGATAGATTTTTTCCACCCCCGCGCCCCAAATTTTGCTTTAATACGAGGACCAGTAACCATCTTCCTCCGGGGCAAGGCCCGACCAGGAGGCCACGCCCCCTCCCCGGTCTCAGCGAATGGCAGGCGCCTGGAAGTCAACGCGGGTCCAATCGGAATAGACGTTCTTAACCGGAACTTCTTGGCCTCACGACCGGAAGAGACCGTGCGTGAGGGCGTTGGGGGCGGAAGTGACGGGAAGGTGGTTGTGGGATAGTTGGCGGGTGGTTGAGCAGAGCCGGTCGCCATGTCCGCGGGGAGCGCGACACATCCCGGAGCCGGCGGGTAACGCTTCGCGGGCGAGGGGATCGCGGCGAGCTGGGGGGCGCGGGGGGAGGCGGGGGGGAACCCCGGGAGCTGCGTGTGGGTAGAGGGCGCGCTTAAGGGGGAATGTACCGTGGGGAGGCCGGGTGGTTGGGGAGGGAGGCGAGCAGGCCTGGGGCCCCTGGAGAAGAAGGCCGGCGAGGATCGGAGCGGAGAGGAAAGCAGGGGCTTTGGCAGCGCGGGCCGGGGGGAAGGCGGAAGTGAGGGCTTGTGGACAGCGAAAGGAAGTCGGTTCTGGAAAAGGGGTGAAAGAAGCGAGGGTTTGGGGGAAATAACACAGCAATTGTAAAGGGGATGAATATAAAAAGCCCTGATCGGAGATTCGAAGGTGCAAAAGGGGGAACTTGATACAGGGAAAATGGGGTGCCAAGGCATAGGAAGGGGAAAAGAGTTTAAGTGAAAGCTTTGTTGGGGGGAGAATTTCTATTATTTTTTTCTTTTCCTTTATTGCAGGCGCCGCAGCAAATGGGACCAACCAGCTCCAGCCCCGCTTCTCTTCCTCCCACCGGCGGTCCCAGGTGGGGAGGTGGCCAGCAGCGGGGCAAGTGCTGGGGGCACCACAGCTGCTCCCTCCGGAGCCTTAGATGCCGCTGCGGCGGTGGCTGCCAAGATCAATGCCATGCTCATGGCCAAAGGGAAGCTGAAACCAACGCAAAATGCTGCTGAGAAGGTATTTGGAGCGGAAGGGACTCTCTGCTCATTGCAATTTTAAGAGGGGTTATCCTGTAATCTCACAACCATTTTTATCAATGAAGGAGAAAACGAGGGGGGGGGGTTACAGTAATTTAAAGCTCACTTAGTTTTGGAATGTATCAGAAATTTTGTCATTTTTTTTTAACGAGGCAGTTTTGATTGGGTCTGTTACATTTATGGACCTAATACTAGGTTGTTTTGTCTGTGTTCACTTAGTTCAGCTCAAGTTTAGCTAGTCATGTAAAGTAGTGATATATTTATATATTTTTATTGATTTTTTTACAGAGAGAAAGGGAGAGGGATAGAGAGCTAGAAACATCAATGAGAGAAACACTAGGGACGTGCCTGCAACCAAGGTACATGCCCCTGACTGGAATCGAACCTGGGACCCCTCAGTCCGCAGACCGATGATGCTATATCCACTGAGCCAAACCGGCTTCGGCGTGATATGTTTTTTGATACATGTACATTTCTCCTAAAGTTAAAGGAGTTCAAATAAATTAAGTGGACTTTCAAATGTCTCTAATAATCTATAGATTCAACTTTTTAAAATTCTTTTTTGACTTTAGATAGAGGAAGGGGGAGAGAAAAAAACCTCTACTTGTTGCATTTACTTATGCATTCATTGGTTAATTCTTGTATGTTCGCCCTGACCAGGAATCCTACCTACAGTCTTGGTGTATCAGGTTATATTAAACTTTTTAATGATTGCGTAACCAAAGTGCAATTATACAAGAAATAAAAGAATAATTTATATATAGGTGGTTTGTTGTCTTCACACAAATTGAGGAAATTATTTGAACATTTTATAAAATCCCTTACAGCTAGAATGGATCTGAACTTGGAAAACTTGAACTTAATTGCCATAGAATGCAAGAATCTTCGTTTAGGATAATGAGTATAGAGCGACTGTTTGTATTGCCAGAATACATGCTTTGCACTTGAAAGAAATCCTTACAACAATCTTATGAAATGAATTATTGTCCCTCATTTATTGGTGAGAAAAATTAGGCTCATGAATGTCAAGTAACTTGTCTACAATCTGTAAGTGCTAGGCATAGACATCTACTTCAGAGTCGCCTTAGACAGTTAGATGTTTGGCTTTTGCTTGAAAGCCTCTAGGGTTGTAGAGTTCAGTGTATTCCAAGGCAGCCCATCTCATTGGAATTAAAAATTTTAAAAGTTCTTTGGGCTTAAATTTGCCATCCTTGTGAAGAGATGAGTTCTGTATTTGAAAATGCAATGAATGTTAGGTTATGGATTTGTTAATTAGCATGTTTGTGGTGACTATTTCACAAAGTATATATATATATATATAGAGAGAGAGAGATATAGATATATATGTTAAAACATCAAGTTGTACATCTTAAGTATATACAATTTTTACTTTTTAATTATACCTCAATAAAGCTGGAAAAAAAACTCTTCTAAATTATCAGTAGATAACATTAACAGAATGTTAGAAGACCATAACCTGTCTGGATACTTAAATATTAAAGTTTTGCAGAATTGGTGAGAAATTTTAATGACTTAGAAGTTTATTACTCATTGTATATTTATGGTTTGCAAAGATTGTATGAGTCAACCCACCATTCCTAAGGTCTATAAGGAAATATTAAAAGAACGCTGATGTCAAGACCAGTTTGGCTCAGTGGATAGAGCATCGGCCTGCGGACTGAAAGGTCCCAGGTTGGATTCCGTTCGGGGGCATGTACCTTGCTTTCGAGCACAACTCCAGTAGGGGGCGTGCAGGAGGCCGCTGATCAATGTCTCATCGATGTTTCTGACTTTGAATCCCTCTCCCTTCCTCTCTGTAAAAAAATCAATAAAATATATTTTAAAAAAAGAAGGCTGATGAAGAAGGAATGCTCCTTGAATATTAAAATTCTTAATACTGATGTTAATCACTTAGATTCATTTTTCTCTAACAAGTAATTTTTTAAAAATATATTTTTATTGATTTCAGAGAAGAAGGGAGAGAGAGATAGAAACATCAATGATGAGAATCACTGATCATTTGCCTCCTGCATTCCCCCCACTGGGGGTTGAATCCACAATTCCAGTATATGCCCTTGATTGGAATCGAACTCAGGACCCTTAAGTCCACAGGACAACGCTCTGTCCACTAAGCCAAACCAGCCAGGGCTCTAACAAGTAATTTTTAAAATGATAAATGAACTCAGTAAGAGTCAGAGTGGTGCATAAATACTGAATTTAGAAGTGGAATATCTAGATTTAAATCCCAGAATCCCCAGTTACTAGTTGGGTGGCTTTGACAGATGAGCCTCAGTCTTTTCATCTATAATGGGGTTGGTAATGTATATATATAAATAACCTGTGCAGTCTGTTCTTATAAATCACTAAGCTCATGTCACTAAATATATAAAATTCAGTTTCTTGGTCACATTAGTCACATTTCAGGTGCTCAGTAGACATGTAGCTAGTGGCACCCATTTTGCACTGTCAACTAGAGCAGGGTTGCTGACCTTTCGGACGTCACAGACCACTAGTGGTCCTCGAACCACCGGTTGGTGACCACTGAGTTAGAGGACACTTACATGCCATTAGGACTCAGTGAAATAAGATGTATAATGCATGCTGAAGAGAGCTAACCAAAGGTAAGGAAATGTGTATTGTGTCTATTTGGTGTGTCTCCAGATTTTAGTATCTTATTTGGCTTTTTAAAAATATATATATTTTATTGATTTTTTACAGAGAGGAAGGGAGAAGGATAGAGTTAGAAACATCAATGAGAGAGACATCGATCAGCCTCCTGCACGCCCCCTCCTGGGGATGTGCCCGCAACCAAGATACATGCCCTTGACCGGAATCGAACCTGGGATCTTTTCAGTGTGCACCGACGTTCTATCCACTGACCCAAACTGGTTTGGGCTCTTTTTGGGGGGGGGAACATATTTTATTGATTTTTTTACAGAGAGGGAGGGAGAGGGATAGAGAGTTAGAAACATCAATGAGAGAGAGACATAGAGATCAGCCGCCTCCTGCACGCCCCCTACTGGGGATGTGCCCACAACCAAAATACACGCCCTGACCGGAATCAAACCTGGGACCTTTCAGTCCGCAGGCCAATGCTCTATCCACTGAGCCAAAATGGTTTTGGCTGGTTTTGGCTCTTATTTGGCCTTTTACCCACTAGAGAGTAATGGGGTGGAATGTTAATCAGATACAATTTAAGGATTATTGTTTTTTTTTTTAATTGATTTTAGAGAGAAGAAGGGAGAGAGAGAGAGAAACTTTAATTGGTTGCTTCCCACACTTGCCAACAGCAGGGATGGAACCCACAGTCTGGCTGTGTGCCCTGACTGGAAATCAAACCCACTTTGGTGTATGGAAAGATGCTCCAACCAACTGAGCCATATCAGCCAGGGCCAATTTAAGGTTTTGATATTGAAAGATTCAATTGGTTGAATTTGATATGTTGTGACCATAGTGTTAACGCTTAATATGTAAGTCTACTTCTCATTACATAGGTGTGTATATGAGTTACTTATTGTAATTGTATGTTTAGCTCTACCCTGTATTTACATACACGGTTAGCTAATTGAGCTGCAGAACATCATGACTTGGTCTTTCTAATTCATAGTTTCTGTAATTATGTGGTCATAAAAATGCACACATGACCAAGATTGTAGAGAAATCTGATGGCAGCCTTCAAATAGATTGTACTTGCCGAAACCGGTTTGGCTCAGTGGATAGAGCATCAGCCTGTGGACTGAAAGGTCCCGGGTTGGATTCTGGTCAAGGGCATGTATCTTAGTTGTGAGCACATCCCCAATAGGGGGCGTGCAGGAGGCAGCTGATCAATGTTTCTCTCTCATCGATGTTTCTAACTATCCCTCTCCCTTCCTCTCTGTAAAAAATCAATAAAATAAATTTTTAAAAAATTGATTATACTTGCTATCATTTTAGTGAGGTTTTTAAATTATTTTTTTAATATATTTTTGTTGATTTCAGAGAGGAAGGGAGAAACATCAGTGATGAGAATCATTGATCGGCTGCCTCCTGCATGCAGGAGTTGATCCTGAAATCTGGGTATGTGCCTGACCAGGGATCAAACCATGACCTCTTGGTTTATAGATCGACACTCAATAGTGAGGTTTTATTTGCATGTTATTTCACTCATAAAGAATGACCAGCCGAGACCGGTTTGGCTCAGTGGATAGAGCGTTGGCTTGCGGACAGGTTCGATTCCGGTTGGGGGCATGTACCTTGCTTGCGGGCACATCTCCACTGTGGGCTGTGCAGGAGGCGGCTGATCAATGTCTCTGTGTCATTGATGTTTCTGACTTTTATCTCTCTCCCTTCCTCTCTGTAAAAAATCAATAAAATATATTTTTTTAAAAATGACCAAGGAGTGTTTCCAAGTGTGTTTATAAGCAGGTAAAGGGGGATTTGGGAAGGTATATTTTTAAATTGGGCATTGAAGAACTATTTCATCATGTAAACTTTTTAATGTAATTTCTCTTTTTGTAGCTTCAGGCCCCTGGAAAAGGCTTAACGAGCAGTAAAAGCAAGGATGACCTGGTGGTAGCTGAAGTAGAGATCAATGATGTGCCTCTCACATGTAGGAACTTGCTGACTCGAGGACAAACTCAAGACGAGGTGTGGAGATGTTGGGCTTTGGGGAATGTGGATGGATGTGGTTTCAGAAAAATAAAGACCGCTAAATAAGAATAGATATGAATCAGATAGTATTTATTAGTGTATTTGGGTCATACTCGCCAAAGTTAGGGTTGGGTTTGATTTAACTGCAGAGGAACTTCTTAGTGATAGTAAAAAAAAAAAAAAAAAAAAAGCCCTGTGTGAATTCCCAGGGGGTTTTGATAGATCAAAGAGTATGCACAGTGTACATTTAAAGTTAGTGGTTTGAATTTATAAAAAACAATGGAACTAGATTTTCAGAGAGCAGAGAGAGCTCATTTCCTCTTTATTGATGAAATGGATGGATGGGGGAAATCTATCTTGCTACCTGTCATTGAAGCCAATCAACTGCCACATCATCTTTTTAATAGAAAATTTCCTTTTTAGATCAGCCGACTTAGTGGGGCTGCAGTGTCAACTCGAGGGAGGTTCATGACCACTGAGGAGAAGGCCAAAGTGGGACCAGGGTTTGTATGCATATCCTCTACTTTGGGGAAGGGTTGGGTATATGACTCACATTAGCTTAATATATTTTATTCTTAGGAGTATATGTAAGTGCTTGATTAATAGCTTATGCAGTAGCTACTTTGGTTAATAGATATACACCTATGTATATATGCTTTATTGCAGAATTCAGGACATCTTCAATAGATTCAGTGTTGCAGTTATTCTTTTTCCTATTGTGCTATTTTTTAAAAATTCCATGGTATATTTATTAAAGACAACAAATTATGCAAAAGTGTAAAAGAAGCCATAACCGGTTTGGCTCACTGGATAGAGCGTCAGCCTGTGAACTGAGAGGTCCCAGGTTCAGTTCTGGTCAAGGGCATGTACCTTGGTTGCAGGCACATTTCCACCCAGTAGGAGGTGTGCAGGAAGCAGCTGATGGATGCTTTTCTCTGTCCCTCTCTCTTCCTCTCTGTAAAAAATCAGTAAAATATATTTCAAGAGAGAGCGAGAGTGAGCGAGTGCCATCCATATGAGAAAGAAACATTGGTTGGTTGCCTCCTGTACATGTGCCAGCTGGGAATCAAACCCACAACGTAGGTATGTGCCCTGATTGGGAATTGAATTCGCAACCTTTTGATGTATGGGACAACACTCCAACCACGTGAGCTACCTGACCAGGACAAAACAACCTCTTTAGCATTGGCTTAATCATTTCTCCACTGTTACACCATGCTCTTAGAAATTATCAATAGCCATTTCTGTGTGCTGTATAGTTCCTTTCACTTATTTAGAAGCCTTAAATGTTACAAATTAATTTTGGTAACTCATTTAGCTATTCCTTGGTTACTACCAGTTTGGCATCATCATTTTATATTTCTCTTTATAGGGATCGTCCATTATATCTTCATGTTCAGGGCCAAACACGGGAATTAGTGGACAGTAAGTAATGTTTTTGACTTACATAACACTTTGTGAAAAGCAAAGTAAAGGGATGTGTGTAATATTATTTATGAACTTATGAATATACATAGGAGTTTAGAAAGGTTGGGAGCCAGACATTTGGGTCACCTGTAAAATGGATTAATACTTAGATAATTAAGAATTGGCCTGTGTTTATCATTGGGTACTAATCAGTTCATTCAATTCTTTGGTATAGTGTTTTACTCTCTCTGCTTTTTCCTAGGAGCTGTGAACCGAATCAAAGAAATTATTACCAATGGGGTGGTGAAAGCTGCCACGGGGACAAGTCCAACCTTTAATGGTGCGACGGTCACGGTCTATCACCAGCCAGCGCCCATTACTCAGCTGTCTCCAGCTGTTAGCCAGAAGCCTCCCTTCCAGTCAGGGGTATGTTTTGTGGAGAGGTCATTAACAGCCTTATTGTTTCTATAAAAGTGATACATGCCAAATAATACAGAAAGTATGAAGAAAAGTAAAATCCTGAAAGTTAACCATTATTGATATCAGATTAATGGACCATTTAAGTGTCCAACATGTAGTAGTGAACATTTGAGCACACAGTTCTTCCTTCTGACTTATTCCAGAAAGGGGGGTTTGATAGATGAAAGAGTATGTATACTGTACATTTAAAGTTAGTAGTTTGAATTTGTATTTGTAAACCTGATGGCAACTGGAGGACTAAGAAGGCTGAGTCTGATGAAGCAAGACTCTGCTGATACAATCCTCCTAAAGAAAAGGGTTGGAGAGAGCAGCCTATATTGGAGAATATCATAGGGCTGACTGTACGACCCAACATTCTACTCCTGTCTTTACTGTAATTTCCTTCTTTTTTTAAAATATATTTTATTGATTTTTTTACAGAGAGGAAGGGAGAGGGATAGACAGTTAGAAACATTGATGAGAGAAAAACATCCATTAGCTGCCTCCTTTACGCCCCCCACTGGGGATGTGCCTGCAACCAGGATACATGCCCTTGACCGGAATCGAACCTGGGACCCTTGAGTCCATAGGTTGATGCTCTATCCACTGAGCCAAACTGGTTTCGGCGACTGTAATTTCTTAACATATATCAGTTAAGAGGAATTACCAGTACTGAATTGGAGTTTTCACCTCTTACATAAGTTTTGCTGAGCAGAGAGGTAGGTATGTGGACTGTAGTTCTTATATTTAAATTAAGCTACCTGATAAGGTTCATTTTAATGTCATTTTGATAGAAACTATAGGGGATCCTTATTCTGAAAGTGATTAAACGTATCTGGAGAATGAAAATATTTTGTATAATGATTTCCATGGTTAGGATTTAATTTTGTATCCTTTGTTTAACCTGATCTTTCTGTTCCTCTACAGATGCATTATGTTCAAGATAAATTATTTGTGGGTCTGGAACATGCTGTGCCCACGTTTAATGTCAAAGAGAAAGTGGAAGGTCCAGGCTGCTCCTATTTGCAGCACATTCAAATCGAAACGGGTGCCAAAGTCTTTCTACGAGGCAAGGGTTCAGGGTGCATTGAGCCAGCATCTGGCCGAGAAGCTTTTGAACCTATGTATATTTACATCAGGTATGGATGGAGCTGAGAACATTTCAATCCTTGTTAACTTAGCGGTACAGACAGCAGTGATTCAGGAGGAGTAAGAGAAAAGTAGGCTTAATAAGTAGCAACATGAAGGAATTTAGGTAAATACCAGGAGTAATAACTTTTGGATTAGGAGATAGGTTTTCTTCTTTAGTATTCAACTCCTTGGATTTTATACAAGTCTCTGCTCTTAAAACGAGCTGTTGTGAACCAACTTTGACTTAAATCTATCACAATATTTTTATTTTTTTTAAATATATGTTTTATTGATTTTTCACAGAGAGGAAGGGAGGGAGAGAGAGAGCCAGAAACATCAATAAGCCGCCTCCTGCACGCCCCCTACTGGGGATGTGCCCACAACTAGATACATGCCCTTGACTGGAATCAAACCTGGGATCTTTCAGTCCCCAGGCCGACACTCTATCCACTGAGCCAAACCGATTTTGGCTATCACAATATTTTTAAATGTCTTTTCTTTATATCTTGAAGTACTATTACTCAGAGAAAGACCAATAAAATAATGTGGTAATAATAATACTAGTTATACCTTACAAGGCTTATAACATTACAAAACCATCATTTTGTGGTTTTCCGAAGCTTAGATTTGTGCTGCATTGAATATATTAAGTTTATAAAGCAGCATACAAAGTGAAAACAGAATCCTGTATCTTTATTTTTCTTCCTTTTGAATTCTTGGTTCTTAATTTTTTGCAGTCATCCCAAACCAGAAGGCCTCGCTGCTGCCAAGAAGCTCTGTGAGAATCTCTTGCAAACAGTGAGTTATATTTGTGTCATATTTATTCAGAACAGCTACTGCCATTTTAGACTGTGTCTTAGCTATTTTTCCCACCTGTGTTAGTTTCCTAGGCTGCCACACAAAATTACCCCAACAAAATTCAAACAACGGAATTGTACCTCATAGTTCAGGGAGCCAGAAGTCCAGAATTGAGGTGTGGGGTAGGTCGGTTCCTCCTGAGAGCTCTATGGGAGAATCTATCCCACGTCTCTCCTATCTTGTGATCGTCTAGACCTTGGCATTCTTTGCCTTGTGTCAGCGTAATTCCAATCTTATCTCTTCTAAGGGTAGCAGTCTGTGAATTTAGAGCTTGATCTAATCCAGTTTGACTTCATCTTAACGATCTCCAAGCAAATTCCTTTTTTCCAAATAAGGTCATGTTCTGAGTTACAGGCAGACATGAATATGCGGGATTGCGGGTAGGGAGGACACACATGACACTATTCAACCCATGACACCATTCCAGCACCTAACATTCTTTTTAAGGATGTCATATTTCCCTAGCCAGGGGCACAGCGGGCCTGCATTTCTTCTTCAGGAGCGATTGCAATGTGGAATTTTGAATCTACAGTACATATTGTTTTCCCTTCTCTTGCAGGTTCATGCCGAATACTCTAGATTTGTGAATCAGATTAATACTGCTGTACCTTTACCAGGTGTGTATGCCTTAAAGTATTTAACTATAAAATATTTTGCTAGTGATATTTATGAATAAAATAGTGATACTTGAGGCTAGACTAATTGTGCCAGGGCACTAATAGTGTTCCCTTCGACTTAGGGTAATTTGGAAAGCCAGTTGAGCCTCAGTATTTTTCTTCCCTGAAGATTAAGTTTAATATTCAGCTAAAATGTCTCATTCTGCTGCAGCTGATTAAACACTTTTTTTCTTCCCCTTCAGGCTATACACAACCCTCTGCTATAAGTAGTGTCCCTCCTCAACCACCATATTATCCATCCAATGGCTATCAGTCTGGTTACCCTGTTGTTCCCCCTCCTCAGCAGCCAATTCAGCCTCCCTATGGAGTTCCAAGCATAGTGCCACCAGCTGTTTCATTGGCACCTGGAGTCTTGCCAGCATTACCTACTGGAGTCCCACCTGTGCCTACACAATACCCGATAACACAAGTGCAGCCTCCAGCTAGCACTGGACAGGTAAGATGCCAGAATATGAAACACGATACCATTGAATTTGGTGGAAAGATGGTGATTTTTTCAGAAATTGTATGTAATATGAGATACTGTTTTCCTATTTTAAATTTTTGAAAGATTAATTTAGAGAGAGAAACATCAATTTTGTTCCACTTATTTATGCACTCATTGATTGATTCTTTTTTTTCTAATTAAAAAATTTTTAAATTAAAAGGCTTTTTTTTTGCTATTGTTAATCTTTACCTGAGGATGTATTTTCCATTGATTTTTAGAGAGACTGGGAGGGAGGGAGGGAGGGAGGGAAGAGGAGAGAGAAGGAAAGAGGAAGGGAGAAAGGATGAGAGAGAAACATTGGTGTGTGGAAGAGACACATTGATGGGTTGCCTCCTGAACAGTGCCTGGTTGCCTCCTGCATTCACTTCTACCGGGGCTGGGAATCATTCTGCAACCCAGGTATGTGCCCTTGATTGGGGATCGAACCCAAGACCCTTTGGTGTAAGGACCGAGGCTCTAACCTGAGCTACACTGGCCAAGGTTATTGATTGATTCTTTTATGTGCTCCAACTGGGCCTCGAAACTGCAACTTTGGTGTATCGGATGACATTCTAACCAACTAAGCTACCCAGCCAGGGCTCTAGTATCTTCTTCTTCTCTTATCACCAACAAACTACCTGAGTACTTTGGAATAATGTGTACATGTGTCTGTTTTGAAATCAGTTTCATGAGCCTTGCCACCTTATGGTTGTTTAGAGCAGGTGTCATTGAACTTTCTACAAAGAACCCGACGCAAAATATTTTAGGCTTTGTAAGCCACAGTCTGTTGTCGCGCAAAAGCAGTTGCAGACAATACCAAACAAACACGAGTATCCGAATGCCAGCCACACTTGATAGACAAAAATAGGTAGCAGGCCAGAATCACAAGATGCCATACTCTGGGCCATCATGTGCCTGCACCTTGCTTTACATAGTTTAAAAGTGCTCAAGGAGAAAGGGCTGGCCTATACTACATCTCTGGATGATTGGGATGGAATTACTAATCTTAGGACTATATCATATACAGGTGTTCCTAGGCCAAGATAAAGGGGAACTTGCTGAACATAAGGATTATAAGTGTTAGTAGTATTTACTTCTCAAACTGTAAGAAACTAGAATTTTAGGAAAGAAGTAGGCAGTTAGCTCACCTAGATACATATATACAGTCATTCTTAGAGGCAGGGGAGAGACCACTGAGAGCATGGGAATGGATTTATGGTGGGCCCTTCTCTGTGGGCTTCTCATAGTGTACCATGCCAGAGTAAACGCTGCCTGGAACCATTGCCCAGCCTCCTTACCTGTGGGCTGTGAGCACTGAAGAGGGTTGTACATATGAGACAACAAAGGACTTCTGTTGTGGTCTCTGTCATAATTATTTCACCTTTTACATTTAGGCAGAGAGAACTATATAGTTCTCCAGCTTTGAGCCACATTCTGTTGTAATGAGAAACGAGTATAGCAGAGTGTTTAACAGTTGGGGTTTAGAGATAGATATGCTTTCCCATGTTTGAGTTGTGTGATGTTAGGATATAATATAACCTTATCCAGGCTTTGGTTTTCTTTCTACATAGAAAGGGAGTAGCCCTGGCCAGTGTGGCTCAATTGATTGGACCGTGTCCTGTGTACCAAAAGGTCGCCAGTTTGATTCCAGGCCAGGGTGGGTACCAGAGGCAACCTATCTATGTTTCTCTCTCACATTGGTGTTTCTCTTCCTTTCCCATCCTCTCTCACTTAAAAAAAGAAAGAATGAAATAAATCTGCCAAAGTTGGTTTGGCTCCATGGATAGAGCATCAGTTTACAGCCTGAAGGGTCCAGTATTGATTCCAATTGAGGGCACATGCCCCGGTAATAGGCTCAATCCCCAGTAGGAGGCATGCAGGAGGCAGCCAATCAATGATTCTCTCTCATCATTGAATTTCTTTTTTTTTTTAATATAATTTTATTGATTTCAGAGAGGGAAGAGAGGCGGGGTTGCAGGGAGAGGGGGAGAGAGAGAGAGACATCAATGATGAGAGAGGATCATTGATCTGGGGATCAAGCCTGCAACTCCGTCATGTGCCCTGACTGGGAATCGAACCATGACCTCCTGGTTAATTGGTTGATGCTCAACTGCTGAGCCACGCCTGCCCTTGACCGGAATGGATCCCAAGACCCTTCAGTCCACAGGCCGACGACACTATCCACTGAGCAGAACCAGCTAAGGGCAATAACAGTGTTGTTACTTGATAGCTTCTGAACTAAGTAAGTGGCTGGAGTGTGTGTTTGTTAAAGGTCATGTTTGCTCCTAATAGCTGGAATGCACAAAGCGTTTTCCTGAGAGGTCAAAGCTGTAGAGATTATCAATTTCATGTTTCTCTACCATGAAGGTGGGAAGGCTAGGCAATACTGTTAGCAAATTATACATGAAGGGCTCGGCCAGTGTGGCTCAGTGGTTGAGTGTAGACCCATGAACTAAGAGGGGTCTGTAGCAATCGGCTGCTGCCTACATGCCCCCGCCAGATCTATTTCCAGTCAGGCCACATGCTTAGGGCATGATCCCCAGGATGGGGCATGTAGGAGGCAGCCGATTGGTGTTTCTATCTCCTTTCTCTCTAAAATCAAGAAAAACCTATTTTTAAAAATTATACATGAAGGGAACTTAAGTACCAGAAAGTGAAAGATTCATTAAAGTATATTCTAATCATTGTTTACTTCTTCATTAGTGGGGATTCTCACACATTTTCTCCCCTTGGTTTGTTTTTGTCCCAGAGTCCGATCAGTGGGCCTTTTATTCCTGCTACTCCTGTCAAACCTGCCTTGCCTGCCGGCCCCCAGCCCCCACCCCAGCCCCAGCCCCAGCCCCAGGCCCCACTTCCAACTCAAACCCAGGGACAGAAGAGGAGATTCACGGAGGAACTACCAGATGAACGAGAATCTGGACTTCTTGGATATCAGGTTAAATAAAATATCCTGTCTTTACTTTCCTAATCTTAATCTGTATTCTCCCTTTAAATAAAGATAAATTCACATATGTATCAACTGTCCTCCCAATACTAGGATTTCCATTTTCTGGAATCTACTTAGATTAGATTTTTATCCTTGGGGATTAATTTAAAGCAAGAGTTGATTCCTTCTGAGTGGGTTTTGTCCTTGGGCATACAAAGCCTTCCATCTAGAGAAGTCTCTGACTAGCATTTAGAAGGAATTCTGTAAAATTCTGGACTTCTCTTATTCATACACTTATAAGCGTCTAATACTTCTTACTTCCCTACACATCTCACTGAAAGCTCATTCTACCAATACGTGGTTTATATTTAAAACCTTGGTTTTCAGTTTTTGATGTCCTTTCTCTCCCTAAAAAAAGTGGTGATTTTCTTTTTCCTCCAATGCCCTCCCCCAAAGTGTCAAAATGTATATGTGAATCTGCATATACATAAACAATCATTCACTAAGAAGTTTTTTTGTTTGTTTGTTTTTAGATTATTAAATATCAAAATATGTAGTTTGGTGCAATTTTGTTTTATCAGGAAAAGCACCTTTACTTTTTGCCAGAATCCTTGAAGCATTCTTTTGAAACAAACTTTGAAGTATTTTTATAGCTTATAACTAGGTTTGTACAAACCATTTGAGTTATGGGTAGTTGAAAACAGATAGACATAACATCATGAGTCACCACATCCCTGACCATCCCAACAAAAATAATCTCTACTTTGACGATGGTTATGCTCCAAATCCCAAGGAGCTATGTAGCGCAGTTTACTGCAATTTACCAGAAAGATGAGGCACTTGACAGTTACGTTAAGGAGCTAAAGTCAATACAGCAGTTGTAGATTTGCTAATGCTACTGTATTTTTCTGCTCATAGCATGGACCCATTCATATGACTAATTTAGGTACAGGCTTCTCCAGTCAGAATGAGATTGAAGGTGCAGGATCGAAGGCGGCAAGTTCCTCAGGCAAAGAGCGAGAGAGGGACAGGTAAGTTAGTTGAATGTAATTATCCTATTTAATGAAAGGGTGGTATAATATGCAAATTAACCATCACTCCATCACAAATATGGTGGTGCTCATAGCCTCAAGATGGCAGTGCCTAGTCCTCTCAGCCCTGCTGGAGTCCCCAGTCCCAGGGCACAGCCACTGAGAATGGGCAGCATTAGCGGCCTGGCAGAATGCTTGCTTCATTGCCACAGTGACAATGGGGCACGGATGGGCTGCTGGGCCACAGAGCCTCTGGGCAGTGGGTGCAGATCAGCCAGGCCCCACAGAGAGCTACTGGCACACGGATTTGTGTGCAGGGCTACTAGTATGAATATATTCTTATGTCATTTGTACCATTAGTGTAAATAATGATCGTTGCTATAAGTTCCCATGTTCTAATACTGAAATGAAATCACTTGGGCAAACAAATTCCTATTGTACTTGGTGCAATAATGGAAAATACAATGATATAACTTCCCCAGTCTTAGAGGCAGCTATACTTAGCTTTGAATAATTCCATGCTTGCTTATTCAGTCGTCTTCCTTTACCTTCATTCTATCTTGGCCATTTTTTTAAAGGGTAGGCAGTAAACAGTCAAGCCATTTTGCTACTTAGAATCACAGAGTATCATGGATGGGGGTACTTGAATGGGGGTCAAGCCTGCCATCTAGTGCTTAGATTCTACCTCTATCATTATTAGCCTTCATAAGAGGGAGCTCATTTCCTGTAACAGTTTCTTCTATTTTTGGCATGGCCTGGCTATGTATACAAAGCCTTATAATCTTACAACTTGAAAATAGCTTGAAATTAATGGTAAATATGAATTTGAAAGGTTATCTGCAGACTGTACTGTTATTCTTCTTTATCTGCAGGAGAATTTAAAATTGATTGAATTTGTCTGAAAAAGTGTTTCTTTTTTAACAGGCAGTTGATGCCTCCACCAGCCTTTCCAGTGACTGGAATAAAAACAGAGTCTGATGAAAGGAATGGTTCTGGGACCTTAACAGGAAGCCATGGTGAGTAGGGTATAACGGGGGGCCTAAGGGAGTGGCTAAGACTGGTGCTAAGCTATTAATTTTCTAACCTGATGTTCACTCAGGCGCGATACGTTTAGGTGTTTAATCCGATTTCTGTAATCTAATGAAAAAACTTTTCTTTTTATTCATATGGACAGCATATAGTTACACAGCATTTTATTTTCAACCGACGTGTGTCTAGAAAAGAGTCAGTCGACTTATATTTTATACATAACGTCAGTGACATTAAAACCGTAGGAAATACTAATGATTGGTAGGTCATTTCAAAATTTTGTTGCCTTGTTATCTAAATACTTGGAGGTAATCTGAAACAGAATTAAAGATCCATATTTTTGTATTGGGAACTGAGCCACGTCTCCTCTCATAGCTCTCTGTTGGTTGGGAATGGTCAACCTGTGGCTATTATAAAAAAAAAAAAAATGTTGCTTCTTAGTATCCCAGAACTCTTAAATCCTGTACAGGTACATGGGAACATTTTTGTTCCTTTCCTGTAATCATATTAAAAATGATCAGAAGAAAATTAATTTTTTTTCCTTTAAACTCTTTAAAAGGTGAAGAAGTATCAGCCTCAAAAGATGAACTTGCTAACTTTCCTTTTTTCTTTTTTTTTTTCTTTTTTTTTTTGTGTGTGTGTGTTTCTTTTTTCTTTCTCTGTTTTCTTACATGGTTCTGGTGGATTCATATTTGCTGATGCTGGTGCTGTTCGTGTGACCTTCAACGCATTTGGGTGACCACTGACCCTGTGACTTCAAAATGGCGTCCAACTAACCACTTAAAATTAACATCTTTTTTTTTTTTTAATTAACGAATTTATGGTATTATCTTTTTTCTTGGCGGGGAATGGGGTTTGGGTTGTTTTTCTCTATTCTAGATTATCCAGTCAAGAAGATGAAAACTACAGAGAAGGGATTTGGCTTGGTGGCTTATGCTGCAGATTCATCTGACGAAGAGGAGGAACACGGAGGCCATAAAAATGCAAGTAGTTTTCCACAGGGCTGGAGTTTGGGCTATCAGTACCCTTCATCACAACCTCGAGCTAAACAACAGATGCCATTCTGGATGGCCCCGTAGGAAACAGCGGAACAGACTTTTTGACCCTCGGTGACTCTTCTTTAGCAATAATGCATGCATTTGATTTAACAAGACTTTGGCCTGTACTGGGAACCATCGTGGACCTTTGCAGAAGTTAGAGGTGCAATGTCTCCTTTCTTAAAAGGATTTCATTCTTTTTAAAATACCTTCTTTTCTTCAGTGGCGTAGCATCTGTTAAAATTTACATGGGATCACAAATTTGTCTCAGAAGCTTTTTTATTTAACACTCAGTGAAAATGTGCTGTACAACGCAGCATCCCATTGGGGTCATTCCTGTATACATTTGACCTGGTCTGGCCTTTCCAAATGAATAACCCCGATTCTGATGTAGACAGTTTTATTTGTATTTTACAACTGTTGGTCAATTTTGATAATAACTTGTTACAAACCAAGCCTTACTATTTATTAGTAGGGAAATGATTTTAAGACTATCTTTTCCTTTCAGTACTAAATCTACAGATTTCCCACCCTTATTCCATTTTTGGGTTCTTTCTGTTTTGGCAAGTGCGGTTTCACTAGTTTAAAATTGTCAGGTATAGCTGGATCCTGAGTAAGAAAATGAAGTTATTTTTTTTATTGTGTCTTTTTTGGGGAATGATCCAAAGCTGGCACCTTCAGGCAGCTTGTTTCCGATAGCCATTGCTGTTTTTATTGCTCTTCTAAGCTCTTGTCTTCAACTGGGTCAGAAAACTACTTGATCAAAAGCTGGCCAGAATTTATCATAGAAATGAAACACAGTGGTCTGTCTCTCTCGGAACTGTTGCAGCTAAAACAGAGAGACTTGACTGCTCCCAGTAGGATGGTGGACTTAGTGACTGAAATTGCAACTTGTCCTTTTTCTTGGCATTACAAGTTTTACCAAAAGAACTTTTTTGTATCAAATATTGATGTGTGAAAGTGAAGGAGCCTAGTCTGCTGAATCAGTAAAGATACTGAACTGTCATTTTTGCACATTTGAATACTTTGCAGGCTGGCTTTGTATAAACGTATCCTCTGGTTTCCTATATGTTGTAAATACTTAGACCATAATGTCATTATAAATAAATGTATAAATATTCTGCTTTTGTATCTTCTGTTCTTAATTCCACAACCCATTCATATGTTAAAATTCATAAACTTGTTTACTCATAGCACAGTGACTTTCTAACCTCTCCAGAAAAATATATACATGGACCCCAAAGTTTGCATACAGTTTAGAGTTTTGACTTTCCAAAGTAAACCATTAGAAGTTCAGATGAAAAGTCAGTGTTTTAGTTCTCATGGTTAAAGGGAATGGATGAATGAAACACTTTTTATGGAAATGAAAATTATTGGGAAAACACTCTCAAAAAGCAAGTAGAGTCGGCAGAAATTTCAACAAATTTCTCAGTGTCAAGTTTCTTCAAGTACCTGTACATAAACAGGAATAGTATAATGATAATGTCTTCATTTACTTCCATATTGAATTCAAGGCCATCTGAAAGTTCTAATTTTATTTCCTGTTGGAGGATAGTTTATTTACAACAAAACAAAAATTAATAGGTTTCATTTATATATGTTTTAAATACAGAACATCTAGAATGTTCTGGAAAACAGAATATTGTCCATATATGCCAAGGTTGTGGGTTCAATTTCTAGTTAGGGCACATACAATAATTGGCCAGTGATTGTGCATAGATTAGATAAGTAAAACAGTAAATCCATGTCTCTAAAAATAAAATAAGGGAACTCAAGGTAACTAGAACAGTGATTTTCAACTGGTGTGCTGCAAGAATTTTTAAAATGTGCAATACCTGGCTTGTCTGGGGCACTGACCTCTTTGCCAAAATGACAAGAGCCAACGCAACAGCCATCCGGTGTGAAGGAAAAATTAGCATCTATTTTGTCGGATTGGCAGGAGGTTTTTGGTGCGCCACAGAGTATTAGTAATGAGTTTACGTGTGCCGTGAGATGAAAAAGGTTGAAAATCGCTTCACTAGGACATCTGGTCTTTGCCGTTTTCAAAAGCCCAAGTCAGCTATTTGGGGAAGATTTGCTTTTTTTCTGTTCTTGAGCGGTAAACTGTCTCAAGCCCTGCTTTGGGGGAGGATTTGGTGGGAATCCGTTTCCTGTTAACCCTTCACATTCGGCCCAATTTTAGTCTGTCGCAGGCAGCGGACAACCCGGAGTCATTTTTCTTATCGCATCCTCAGCTTTTTCTCTCTGAAGGACGTGCTGATGCCTGTTTAGAGCCATAAATGGGCCGCCTCCCGCATGCCCCCTGCCCCTATGGGACCGGGCCCCGCCGCCCGCCTTTCCTGGAACTCGGGCTGCTGTGCGCGCTGCCCGCGGCGCTGCCCCGGGCCTGGCGGCGGCGGCGGCGGCGGCAGGAACTGGGAGCGGGGACCCAGCGGGCGCGGGGCGGGCCCGGCCGACGTCACGGCGCCCGCCCTCCCCGCGGTGGCGCCATCTTCCCGGCCGCGGGAGGGGTCACGGCCAGAGCCGGAGCGCCGCCGCGAGCGCAGGACGGAGCGGCGAGATGGTCCGCGCCTCCGGCTGAGAGGTACGGGCGGCGGGGCGCCCCCGGGGAGCGGGCCGGGCGGGGAGGCGGCGGCGGCGGCGGGGGCGCGAGGACCCCGGTGGCCCAAGCGGCTCTGGCTCTGCCTCCGCTCCCCGAACCTCACTCTGCGGCTCTCCGGTCCGAGGAGAAAGTCTGGGTCCCTTTGTGTCTTCTTCGGGGAGCCCTGGTCTGTGTCCTGGGACTGCATCGTCCCCGGCGGGGGCGGTGGGGAAGGTGAGGGTGGGGGTGCCTGGGCCCCGGACGCCCCGCGGGGAGGGGGGAGAGCCCGAGGACGCGGGGGAGCCGGGCGCCGGCCGGGGGGGAGCGGTGGTCCCCGAGGTCGCCGTCCCGGGGGAGGTGTTTGTCTCTCTGAGCTCCGGCTGCGGGGCTCGGACCCCGGGCTCGCCGAGGGCGGAGGGTCCCGGTCCCACTCCCTCCCGGCAGGGCAGCGGGTGGACGTGCCTCTGCGGCCGGAGTCCCCGTCGCTCCCCCATTCCAATGGGGGAATGTCGAGCTGTGTGCTGCCTCTGTGTGTCTGTCTGTCTGTCTGTCTGTAGGTGCCTCCTCCGCGGGCGCCCGGGGCCTCCGGGAGACAATGGACGCCGGGTCGCGCCCCGTCGGCGGCAGCCCCGCCGCGCTCTCCCGGGAGTACAAGCTGGTGATGCTGGGCGCCGGCGGCGTGGGCAAGAGCGGTAGGTGGCCCGTCCCCTCCCCCGCCGCGCTCAAGGGACTCGGGGTGGTGAACGTCTCTTAAAACAGACGGCCCCCCGCACCCCAAAGCGGGGGGACTGGATGTCGGGGGGACTGGCTGTCGGAGGGGGGGCGGGCAGCTACTACCTCTGCGTGAGCTTGAACTCTCGCTTCTTCTTTTGAAGCCATGACCATGCAGTTCATCAGCCACCGCTTCCCCGAGGACCACGACCCCACCATCGGTAAGTCCGAGGCCCGCGGGGGCGTCTCAATGGTGGCCGATTTTAAAACAGTTTTTTTGTAGCCCAAACCCGTTTGGCTCAGTGGATTAGAGCGTGTTGGGTCTGCAGACAGAAAGGTCCCAGGTTCGATTCCGGTCAAGGGCGTGTATCTTGTTTGCGGGCGCATCCCCAGTAGGGGGCGTGCAGGAGGTGGCTGAGCAATGTGTCTCTCTCATCCATGTTTCTCTCTATCCCTCTCCCTTCCTCTCTGTAAAAAATCAATAAAATATATTTTTTAAAAAACACACACAGCCAAGACTGGTTTGGCTCAGTGGATAGAGCGTCGGCCTGCGGACTAAGAGGTCCCGGGTTCGATTCCGGTCGGGGGCATGTACCTTGCTTGCGGGCACATCTCCAGTGTGGGGCGTGCAGGAGGTGGCTGAGCAATGTGTCTCTCTCATCCATGTTTCTCTCTATCCCTCTCCCTTCCTCTCTGTAAAAAATCAATAAAATATATTTAAAACACACACACACACACACACACAAAAAGCCACAGTTTTTTAACTACCATTCAAGCCTCTTTTTGGTGTCTAGTTCAGATTGATTTAATAAGAGTATCAGAGCAGTGGGTAAGCAAGTGAGTTTGATTTTTTTTTTTTCCCCCTCGCTTACCTCTATGTTGGATGGAAGCCATCGGTAGGCTCTGTCCCCGATTGGACATGAATGGGGCACTTACTTCGTCACATTTTTACAGTTATCCTGTAGTGCTAGATTAAAGGAACAGTTTAAAGGCCACATAGTAGAAACCTTTTGCTATCAGTTCTCTAAGGGTCTGACTGGAGACTGACTCTCCAACTATGAGTCAGCTGGTTTGAACTTCCACAAAAGGAAGCAGAAAAACAAGTAGAGCCAGCCCGCGGCACGCTTACAGTCCAGCTAGCCGGAGCCTGGACGTCCGTCCACTCACAAGCCCGTCATTTACTTCCTTATAGCTCAAGTTCACTATCCAGTAAGATCTGCCTTCGGGTCTTTTGTAATCCTTACTGCTCTATGGCCGGCAAAATGCTATTAGGATAAGAAGTAGCTTTATTTTACCTTTAAAAAAAATTGCCTTTCGCTGCAAAGACTAAGAATATTACTGTTATTCATGAGCCATAAGGAAACAGATTTGATGTAAGGGTTATATCTCAGGATAAAAGGGGGTCAGGGGAGGGGAGAGCACAGGCCTGCTATTCTGCTAGTTTTTTTTCAGGATGTGACACTTAGTCACGGACCTGGGTCTCCAGGAAGGGTTTCGGTTGAGTCAGGGCGCTGCTGCTCCGTTTTCCACAAAGCCAGCGCGTGTCTGTGCTAACCCGGCTTCGGACGTGGTCCTTTCACATAGTAGATAACTGTGGTGGATGAGGGAAATGGAAACAGACCTTGCTTTTTTCATGTACTAACTATATATTAACGTTAGAACATTGTTCAGAGATTCAAACTCTGGTGGACATTCTAGGAATAAAACCGAGTTAGGGTTTAGGATAATTAGAATTCCAAAAAAAATTTCCTCCTCATTGATTGTTGTTTTTTCAATTAGAGACTTCCTTGACAATATTAACTGATTCGCCAGTAAATGCCATGTCCCTTTAGTTCCTATTATGTCCCAGCAGTGTGGTAGGTAGGCCTTGGGAGTAGAGAGGTGAGTAAAAAGATATGGTGTCTGTTCCCAGCGATTTTATAATTTAGTACATTTTGTTTTAAACTGTGGCTTCCAGTAACTAGTACACATATTAAATATGTGTGTATGTACCCATCTGCACGTGTAATTAAAATTCACAAAACTGTATTTACCTCACTGTATGTGGTACAGTCTGGTATTTTCCCTTTTATTTTCTGCTTGTTTATTTTAATGCTGGTCCCAACTTATTAAACTCATTCACAATTCACTAATCCTAATGGATCATGTCCTGTAGTTTGAGAAACATTGATTTAGTCGGCTCTTCACTTTTGAGGAAGAATCAGAAGCAGGGGTTCAAGAAAAAAATTTGATAAGAAAATAATACATCGGGATGTAAGCAGCAGTTGTTTGAATGGTGAACATATTAAGTATTTTTTTCTCTCTTTAAAATTTCCTATATTTTCTAAGGTTCCTATAATAATATGCATAAAGAAATTTGCTTCACCCTAGCTGGTTTGACTCAGTTGATAGAGCGTTGTCCTACGGACAGAAGAGTCTCAGGTTCGATTCCGGTCAAGGGTGTGTACCTTGGTTGCAGGCACATCCCTACTAGGGAGTGTGCAGGAGGCAGCTGATCGATGTTTCTCTCTCATCGATGTCTCTAACTCTCTATTCCTCTCTCTTCCTCACTGTAAAAAAATCAATAAAATATATTTTTAAAATATTATTTTAAAAAAGAATGAAATTTGCTTCCATAAAGGAGAAATTAATGACACTGTATTATTTAGACTTTTTTCTCTTTTCTATAGTATTAAAATGAGGAGGAACTATAGTATATGGCTTTTTGAGTCAAGCCAGCCCTGTGTGTTAATTCTGGCTATGTTATTAATTAATGTATAATGTAGGGAGATTTAATTTTTAGACTATAACTCTTTAAATCTATAAAATGGAGATAATAATACCTCATTGGATTATTATAGAATGAGTTAATGTATTTAAATTACTTAATGAAATGCCTGCATTTAGTAAGTGGTAAAGTTACTTTTTGGGTCTAATTTTTTTTTTTAATGATCTCAGAATCCTTTTTAACTTAGAATTATAGGTGAGATCTTATAAATCTAAGCTATGAATAAACCTATATCACTGCTTAAGTGAAAAAATAAATTTAATTGAAGACCCACTTTACAAATCTCAATAGATTTAGCATACTGCCAGAGAAAATTGGACACTTAAAGAACTTATGTAATCTGCTTTTCCATAAGATGGATTTTAAAGTAGGGTTGCATGTTCCTGTGTCTATGGGGTCACAGTACACCTTTCTTCCTTTCTGTAGAAGATGCTTATAAAATCCGGATCCGTATTGATGATGAGCCTGCCAATCTGGATATTTTGGATACAGCTGGACAGGTATCTAATCCCAGAATGAATGAATGAATGAATAAATAAATAAATAAATAAATAAAACATTTTCACTCTAGTGAAGGAGGGGGGGGAGGCTTATGCAGAGAATTTCACCAGTTCATGTCTTCTAATTTTTCATGCACTCTGACTCAGGATAGCAGGTAATTGACATGTTCTTCCTTAATCTGAAATAAATAGATAACATATATGTAGTTCTCGGTTGCATCACTACATTAATGATCCTTGTTTCCCTCTAGGCAGAGTTTACAGCCATGCGAGATCAGTATATGAGGGCAGGAGAAGGGTTTATCATCTGTTACTCTATCACCGATCGTCGAAGTTTCCATGAAGTGCGGGAATTTAAACAGCTTATTTATCGAGTTCGACGTACTGATGATACACCAGTGGTTCTTGTAGGAAACAAGTCTGATCTAAAGCAGCTAAGACAGGTGAGAATGGAGTTGAAAATGCTATCTGTAACGTAATGGGATTAGTCATTTTTGTTTTTCTGTTTGTAGAACCTCTGTCTGAAAGTAAAAATTAAAACTTAGCTTCTGCCTAACCTTGAAACTTTCTTGGTATATACTAATTTGCTATTATTTGGGATCAAAATCTGGATTTCAGGAATCAGTTTCAGGACAAGATCCACAGGATAGTAATCAGATAGCATAGATTATGTAGTGAATGAAGGATCATGGAATGTTCAATCCCAAAACTTCAGAAATGTTGCAACTGGAGAAACTGAAATTAGGCTTGAAGATATACTTCCTGATGGTGAGGATTATGAGCCTGGAAGGAGAGAATAAGAGAAATTGTAGGGGATTTTAGAATAAGTCATAACTTTCAAGTTAGCAATGATGTTTAACATGTCGCTGTTCAGGGTAGAGTTTTGAAGGTGTAGTGAAATGGGCACACTCACGGCTACTACTGGAAACAATGAATGATACAAATGGTTGGAAGTAGTTTTTTACTTTGAAAAGTTTATTCAGAGATTTATATGTAAAATGTTTATTGCCAGGCTCTTTATGGTAGCAAAAAATTAGAAAAAGCCTAAACACCCAAAAGTAGGAGAAATTATGGCATATCCATAATTGAATAATTAATTTTGGGTTCCTTATAGTTTTCAGTATTGTAGTTTAAATATGCACCTATTTGCCTCAGGTTTTATTTTAAATTTTTTTACATTTTTATTGATTTTTTTACAGAGAGAAAGGGGAAGTGAGAGTCAGAAACATCGATGAGAGAGAAACATGGAACAGCTGCCTCCTGCATACCTCCCACTGGGGATGTGCCCGCAACCAAGGCACATGCCCTTTACTGGAATCAAAACCGAGACCTTTCACAGCTGACGCTCTATCCACTGAGCCAAACTGGTTTTGTCTGTTTGTTTGCCTCATGCTTTACTTCCTTGAAATGAAAACTATGAAGAAAATGCAGATTGTACTTTTGATGTCTATAACTGTTCCCTGTTGCAAAGAGTTATCTTTAAAATAGAGTAGACATGCCAAAACTAGTTTGGATCAGTGGATGGAGCGTCGGCCTGCAGACTGAAAGGTCCCAGGTTTGATTCTGGTCAAGGGCATGTACCTTGGTTGCGGGCCCATCCCTAGTAGGGGGTGTGCAGGAGGCAGCTCATCGATGTTTCTCTTTGTCCCTCTCTCTTCCTCTCTGTGAAAATTATTTAAAAATATATTAAAAATAAAATAGAGTAGACATAAATTCACCTAACTTGAAGGGAGAAGGAATTGGAACGCATGTAATTCAGCCTCCCAACATTGCAAAAAATCACTGCACTCTGCTTGAATACCTCCAGAGTTGAGGACCTCTCTTCCTGTTTTGGGAGCCCCTTCATTGGGGTAGTTGTAATTGTTTTCCACTTGTATCACTACAAATTTTTTCTCTTTACATTTTTAAAGGTCACTAAAGAAGAAGGATTGGCTTTGGCCCGAGAATTCAGCTGCCCCTTCTTTGAGACATCTGCTGCATACCGCTACTACATTGACGATGTATTCCATGCCCTTGTCCGGGAGATACGGAGGAAAGAAAAGGAGGCATTCCTGGCCATGGAGAAAAAATCTAAACCCAAAAACAGTGTATGGAGGAGGCTAAAATCGCCATTCCGGAAGAAGAAAGATTCAGTAACTTGAAGTTGTGAAGTGTTTACCTGTGAACTGCAGTGCTTCATCAAAGCAGTCCAGTAACCTGCATTAGTGAGCATGGTGCTTGCTCTCTCTCCTGTTATGACTGTTATTTTTAAAGTAACCGATGAAGGGGACATTCCTACTAGGAGTTTTCAATGATGTGGTATTTAATATATTGTCTCTTAGCTAATTCAGATTTATTAACCCAGTGGAGCACTTTCTGCTTTTAAATTGTCACATTAGAATTTGACCTACCATAGTTTTGGGTTCTGTTGCTGATTAATTAATTACTGTAAATTGTTTCTATCAGGGGAATATGTATACCAAGTGTGTTTGACTGAGCTCATAAGAGGAATTTTTTGCCATGCACTACTCCACATTATCTTTCCAGTTTCCTGGGTCTGCCCCAGAGAAGGACCTCCATCTTTTCTATTCACACTGTGTGCTTCCTGGAAACAACAAAAATCATGCAGAGAAACCAATGCTAAGGAGATAGGTGCTGAAGTCCTGCAAATGGCTGTGGAGCTGACTCCTGTTGCAGACTGTGGAGTGATGAGATTGGGGAAGTGGGCCATGTTTTTACAGGAACTTGGCTAGAAAAAAAGTTGGGCCTCAGCAGTGTTCCTACTATGCACCTGGCTTTTCTAAGAAATGTACTAGGATGGTTGAGAACAAACAAGCATATAAATCGCAATGAAGGGTTCTCCTTTGAGGTTATTTTACTCTTTCAGGGTTCAGACTTTTCTTTACCTGCAGAGGTAAATACTTAGGGAACCATTACTGGATTTCAAACTCATTCAATTTAAATCCTTAGTGGAGATAGCCCTTGCCTTATAGAGGTTTCTTTTTCCCCCGAGATGCATTTAACAATACATTTAAATTAATTGTTCCCTAGTGCTTTCCCTTAGCATCCCGTGCTCTCTCTTTCTCTTTTTTTTTTCCCCTTGTAGCACATTTATTTATCTTAAAAGCTGTATTTTGTGTTACTGTTTTCCTGAAACACACAGTGTGGTAGACATGGCTACATCCAGTGTCTTTAGAGATAAAAGAATAGCATAGGAAAAATGGTTTACTCGGTTCTCATTTGTTAACATTTGCTGAACATCTAAGGCCTGGAGAGCAGTGACCAGGGGCATTTTAATTTGAATGTCAGCCTTGTTTGATGTGTGAAAAGGTAGTATTCCTGAGTACCTGGGCCAGATTATAAGTGCACCAAGGAGATCTGTGGTCAAGAGGTCAAGATCAATGGTCTTCATACTTCATTGTTGTTTTGTTACTTAGATTCCACATATGAGTGCGATCGAGTGATACATGTCTTTCTCTGACTGACTTATTTCACTTAGCATGATACTCTCCAGGTTCCTCCATGCTATCTCAAAGGGTAAGATTCTTATTTTTTTATTGCTGCATAGTATTCCATGGTATAAATGTACCACAGCTTTTTTATCCACTCATCCACTGATGGGCCCTTGGGCTGTTTCCTGACCTTAGCCATTGTAAATTGAACATAGGGGTGCATACATTCTTTCTGATTGGTGCTTTGGCTTTCTTAGGATATATTCCTAGAAGTGTGATCACTGTATTAAATGGCAGTTCCATATTTCATTTTTTGAGGAAACTCCATACTGTTTTTCATAATGGTTACACCAGTCTGCATTCCCACCAGCAGTGTATGAGGTTTCCTTTCCTCCACATCCTCACCAGCACTTGTCATTTGTTGATTTGATGATAGCCACTCTGACAGGCATGAAATGGTTCCTCATTGTCGTTTTGATTTGTATCTCTCAGATAAGTAGTGACTTTGCGCATTTTTTTCATATGTCTCTTGGAGAAGTGTTTATTTAGATTCTTTGCCCATTTTTTAATTGGATTGTTTGTCTTCCTTTGCTAAGTTGTATGAGTTCCTGATATATTTTGGATATTAACCCTTTATCACATATATCATTGCCAAATATGTTCTCCCATACAGTCCTTTCTCTTTTCATTCTGTTGATGGTTTCTCTTGCTGTGCAGAAACTGTTTATTTTTATGTAGTCCCATTTGTTTATTTTCTCCTTAGTTTCCTTTGCCTTAGGCAATGCATCTATAAACGTATTGCTACAAGAAACATCTGAGATTTTGTTGCCTGTGGTTTCTTCTAGGATTTTTATGGTTTCACGACTTACATTTATGTCCTTTACCCAGTTTGAGCTTATTCTTGTCTATGGTGTAAGTTGGTGGTCTAGTTTCATTTTTTTGCATGTATCTGTCCAATTTCCCCAGCACCATTTATTGAAGAGACTGTCTTGACTCTACTGTATGCTTTTGCTTCCTTTGTCAAATATGAATTGAATATAATGGTTTGGGTCGATTTCTGGGGTCTCTGTTCTGAGGTATTGATCTATATGCCTGTTCTTGTGCCAGTACCAGGATGTTTTGATTACGGTGGCTTTGGTAGTATAACTTGAAATCTGCTATTGTGATTCCTCCAACTTTAGTTTTCTTTCTCAAAATTGCTGCAGCTATTTGGGGTCTTTTTTATTGTTTAAAGTACTTTGGGGTCTTTTTTGATTCCATATACATTTTTGGAGTATTTGTTCCTAGCTCTGTGAAATATGCCGTTGGCATTTTAATAGGGATTGCATTGAGTCTGTAGAATTACCCTGTGCTCTTTAGGAGAGCTAGGCCTGGCAAAATGTTGTTAGGCCCTTTGTCAGACTGACTGCATTTCCCATACAGAGAAGAGACCTCAGGAGCTTGAATGAAATTGTGTATGTGCCTCCTTGACACTGACAATCACTAGACTTGGTGCTCTGAAAAAGCCTGTGGTGTTTATGTTTAACGAGCCAGTCTTGAAGCTTTAAAATCCCCATACGCTGAGTTTCTTACTGAAGATTTCTCTACAAGGACTTTGCAAAGTTCACCTCATAGTTTCTGAGCCTTGGCAGAGCTTAGCTTAAGAGAATACCACTTTGATAATTTATTGTCCTGGGAAGAAACAGCTTTAAGTATTGGTGGAATTCTCTCTTAGAATCAGGATTGTTTTGATATCTGAACTGGTTATGTGTGAAGATTAAGTACATAGATGCTAAGAGTAATGTGGCATATGTTGAACATTACATATCACTGAAGCAGTGTTCTTGTCCGCTTCAAACTGGAAGAACAGGACTGTATGTAGTGCCTCTTAAAAAAGCACATAGCTCAACTTACTGTGTCCTTATTTATAGGCAGAAGGACAGGGTTGTATTTTTCCTTATAATCAATGCTGTATGTTCCAAGTTTAAAGAAAAATAATAGTTTTAAATTTTCTAGCCGAGTAGTGGTTCTTTTTTGAAACTCCTGGAAATGTTTTTGCTACCAAATAAATTATGTTTTATGGTACTCAACCCATTCAAAAGAAAAAAGACCCAGAATTCAAAAATTATGCAGGACAATCTTACATGAACCATAGACTGGACCATGGAGAGGCATGAAGGTAGAAAATAAATGCAGTACAATTCTGTCTTAACAGTATTTCACCACATTTAAACTATCCTAGAGCCTTTTAAGTGTAATGCCTTAGCTCTCATTACTAATGACTAGGGAAATGTTAGGAACATCAACCAAGAAGTTGATAGCTAGCTAGCTATATAATTATTTGGGATCGCAGAGAATATTGCCAGAAAGAAAAAATATGTAATACAGGAGGGTTGTATATAAGAAAAATAACAAATCAGTGTTTTTAAGACGATCATTGCCAGGGCTTTCCCCTTTTGGAACAGGCCCACCCCTTTTTCCCTCGCAGGTGTGCATCTTGTAAACTCGAACGGTCCCTATGAGACCTGCAACCAGAGGAGCAATGGGCAGCTGCCGCTCATCCCGGGCTAATCACCGAACCTGTCTCCAAGGCCCCCTTTTCTCTGACTTCTCAGCAAGTCAGCAGCAGCTCCTTTTGGGCTCACTTCGTGGCCACTGTGGCTTTTACTTCCAGCAAGCCACCAGCAGCCTTGCCTTGGCTGCTTCTACCTACGCCCTTCCTTGTTTCACTGTCCCCAGCTTTAACAAATGTCCTCTCAAAATAAAAATCAAGAAAGACTATCGCTGTCCTATATTTGATTGTTGGATTAATTAGCCCATCATTAGTATTGAGAATTCTCTTCATGGTGCTAGTTTGAGGGATATATATGTAGTGCATGTAATTTATAAGCTCTACGTAGTCAGCTTTATCCAATTTGAGGGCATTAAAATCAATTACTGCCTGGAACTTCGAAGAGAGAAAAATTCAGGGACAAGTTTAAAAGCACTGGAACTATCTGTGCCCTACTAGATGGGTAAGTTACAAAATTTAGAAGCTAGTGTCTAGATTTAACGGTATACTTCAGACAGGGAAGCATGTTTTAACTTCACGACATAGTAGCAAGAATTGGTCTGTGATGTTTGGGGAGGCAAAGGGAGAGAGATTTTTCACTTACGTTCTTGTATATGAAGACTGACACAATACAAAACTGGTAAACAACTTGTTGGGCTTTTACTTACCCATGTGTGGGTAGAAATGTCTGGAATCGTGGCAATGTGTCATTTTAAGAAAAGTTTAACGCCATGAGATTTTACATTCTGGAAAACATTGGTTACAATAAATTTTAGTGCTCACCTTGCACAGAACACCTTGGAAAGTGCCAGTGAGCATGCGTCAAGTACTAGGGAGCATGCCATGGAGCGCTCCTTCATCCACATTACCTCTCGGGTGGGGAGAAAGGAAACACATAGAAAATGATAGCTCCTTTGCCACCTGATCAAGGGTAAAGTTGTTTCAAGTATGTGTACTAAATATGAGAGAACAATAATAAATTCTTATGTGAAGGTCATTGCTTTTACCTTCACGTCTCTAAATGGGCATCAGTGGCCAAGACCGGTTTGGCTCAGTGGATAGAGCGCCGGCTTGCGGACGGAAAGGTCCCAGGTTCGATTCCAGTCGGGGGCATGTACCTTGGTTGCGGGCACATCTCCACTGTGGGGCGTGCAGGAGGCGGCTGATCTATGTCTCGCTCTCATCGGTGTTTCTGACTTTCTCTCTCCCTTCCTCTCTGTAAAAAATCAATAAAATATTTAAAAATAAAATAAATGGGCATCAGTGAAGGTAGAGAGGACTTACTTTGGACTTAAAGGGATGTTCTGAGATGGGTAATGAAGACAGGGCATTCCATTTCCCACAGTAAGGTCTGCTGGGAAAGGCAATGGAATTAAAACCAGAGTGTGTGTGAACTTGCTCTGTGCACGCTAAGCACTGTTTTAAGAGCTGTGAGGCTTCTCCCGCCACCAGCTCCATTCAGCGCTTCGTGGCACCGACCCTGACTACCCACCGGCACCCCCAGCCAGGAACTTGGCCACCAGGGAGATCAACACGAGCAAGAATCAGCAGGATGAAGGTAAAATGTGTATTGGGAGACTTGAGCTGGGATACAAGCAAGAAGGGTCTGCCTGAATATCTGTCTCGATGTGGAGAAGTTGGAGACTGCACAATTAAAACAGATCCGGTCCCTGCAAGATGAAGGGGATTTGGATTTGCTTTTCAAAGATGCTGCTAGTGTGGGTGAGGTTTTGGAACAGAAAGAACGCAAACTGGATGGCAAATGGATAGATCCCAAAGGGCCAAAGCTTTAAAAGGAAAGCAGCTCCCAAAAAAGGTTTTTGGGGGTGGATGGAGCCCAGACTCTTCTGAAGAACAAAGAATATTTCGGCCAAAACTGGTTTGGCTCAGTGGATAGAGCGTCGGCCTGGGGACTGAAGGGTCCCGGGTTCAATTTCCGTCAAGGGCATGTACATTGGTTGCAAGCACATCCCCAGTGGGGGGCATGCAGGAGGCAGCTGATCGATGTCTTTCTCTCATCGATGTTTCTGGCTTTCTATCCCTTTCCTTTTCTCTCTGTGAAAAAAAAAAAAAAATATATATATATATATATATATATGTATATATATATATTAAAGAATATTTCGGAGCCTTTGGGAAGGTTGAAAATACTGAACTTCTCAGTGAATACAAAAACAAATGAAAGGAGGTGTTTTTTTTTTTATCACCTATTCAGAGGAGAACCAGTGAAGACATTATTAGAAAGTAGCTATCATCAATTTGGTTCTGGGAAGTATGAAATCCAAGTTGCCCAACCAAAAACGTACCCAGGCAGCAATAATAACAAAAAGGAGGAGGAGATGCTGCAGCTGGTGGACCAGGTGGTGCTAGGGGTCTCGGCTGAGACCAATGGAGCACTCCGGGCAAGGCCTCGGGAGGGGGTAGCAACCACCACAGCGATTACCGGCCACACTAGAGGAGGACACGGGGGAAAACTGAAGGAGACCGCTGAAGTAACCCATTGTGCAAGACAGCATTGAAGACTGGTCTTCTGTCGCTCTAAGGTGATTATTTTGTAAAAGACTTTCTAGCGTACAAGACACCACTGTGTCCACCTGTATATAGCCACCAGTTCGTCGTCTTTGGTTTTACTTTGTCTTTTGCTCTCTGAGTTATGGTTCAATATGAATTTGTGTTGATACAAGTTTTTTTTTGTAGATTTCATGTTAAACCTCAAATAAATGCTTCTTTATGTGATTGTTTTTCTCTGACAGGTTCTAAAAAAAAAAGGAGCTTGAGGGATTCAAAGGATTCAACATCCTTTTGAGCTTTGATGAAATTTGCATGTACAAAACAACTAGAGATCAATTTTAAAGTAATATGTTACATGCTCCAAACTAGGAATATTATAGGAATTCAGAGAATTTAGAAGATTGTGTGCTTCAAAGTGAGAATGTTACAGGAATTCAGACAAGGAATTAGTATAGCGAGGGCAGATCTGAGTAGCTGATTCTTGAAGAGGCGAATTGAGAAGAGATTGACTTTAACTGGAATGCAATAATAAAGATAAGATCAAAAAGCTGTAACTTCGGAAGTTTCCCCTCATTCCTAGTCTTTTTGTTTGTTTGTTTTTTTAATCCTCATCAGAGGATATTTTTCCATTGACTTTTAAGGAGTGTGGAAGAGAGAGGGAAAGGCAGACAGAAATATTGATTGGTTGCCTCCTGCACGAGCCCTGGCCAGGGCCCAGGCCAACGAGGAGCCTGCAAAGAGGTATTTTGCCCTTGACCGGAATCAAACCCAGGACCCTTCAGTCCACAGGCCATTGCTCTATCCACTGAGCAAAACTGCCCTGCGTGCCCTCATTCCTAGTCTTAGATTCTTTTTTTTTTTTTTTAAGAAATATCTTCCTTTTGAAATATTTTTTATTGATTTCAGAGAAAGGAGAGAGAGAAACATCAATGATGAGAGAGAATTATTGATTGATTGTCGCCTGCATGTCCTCTACTGGGGGGTATCGAGCCCGAAACCTGGACATGTGCCTTTGGGCAGAATCAAACCTGGGACCCTTTAGTCCACAGGCCGAAGCTCTATCCACTGAGCCAAACTGGCTAGGACAAATTCTTTATTAATTTATTGAATTTTAAATTTATTTTTATTTTATTTAAAAAATGTGTTTTTATTGAGTTTTAGAGAGATAGGAAGGGTGAGGGATAGGAAGAGAGAGAAACATCCATTGGCTGCCTCCTGCATGGCCCCCACAGGGGGTTGAGCCGGCAACCCAGGCATATGCCCTGATTGAGAATCAAACACGACCTCTTGGCACATGGGTCATACTCAACCACTAAGCCACCCTGGGTGGGCCATTATTATTATTATTTTTGAGAAAAAGGGAGAGAGAGAAATGTTTATTTTGTTCCACTTATTCTTGCAGTCGTTGGTTGTTTCTTGTACATGTCCTGACCAGATATTGAACCAGTAACTGAACTACCCGACCAGGGCCTCATTCCTCATCTTTATTATTGCTTATTTTCTCAAAAGAATTTTTTCTTATATAAGTTTAGTAAGTTCCTGACAAATGGTAGTGTTGCATCTTTTCCAAGCTCTGTCTTGAGAAGGGTGAGACAGAGTCTTTGTAAGTTTGACAAGCACTTGGCTTTAAAGTGCTTTATAGTCCAATACTGAAAATGTTGGATTTGCATAGTCCTGGATTTGCTCAGCTTCAAATTAAAATTTACTTTAAAATTATCTCATATTTTATTAGCACAGCTGGAACTGAAACTTATTTCCATACAGGAAACATTATCTGACTAAAGAAATTATTCAGTCCTGGCTGATTTGGTTCAGCATTGGCCTGCGGACTGAAGGGTTCTGGTTTCGATTCTGGTTAAGGGCACATGCCCAGGTTGCAGGCTCAACCCCCAATAGGACACATGCAGGAGGCAGCCAATCAATGATTCTCATCATTGATGTTTCTATCTCTTCCTCTCCCTTCCTCTCTGAAATCAATAAATATATTAAAAAAAAAAAAAAAGTAAACTCATACCTTGTGAGGAAACTACTGGACTGAACAAAGGACCGATAGACCTTCATGTTTGGGATATTCTGAAATTTCCAATCAACTTTTAAGTATGAGTTGGCCTTGACACAAAATTACTGAAAATTATTAGCCTTGTCTAACAGTCCTTGCTTAAAACAACCCCAGAATCCTTACTGAGCAGCTTTTGGTTCAGTGTGTACATTTCCAGGACACATGATCATATCGAGTCACCTAGTTTTTTTTTAACAAAAGCTGCTGGGGTGGGGACATGTGTCATTTCCTGCCCTTCCCAGAGCTGGTTATGGATAGAGTTTATTACAGTTTGCTCTGAACCAGGAGAAAGTCTTTATTTTTTTAATGTTTATTGTTGAGAGTATTATAAATGCCTCCCCCATTGCTTCTTCTACCCAGTTCCCCTCCCCCACCCCACCCCCGCCACTCCCTTTCACTGTCTTACTGTCTGTCTCCATACATAAGATCTTTGGTTAATCTCTTCCCCTCCTGCCTTCCCTCACATTAGTCAGTGTTCCATGCTTCCATGCCTCTGATTCTGTTTTATTCACCAGCTTATTTTGTTCATTAGACTTGTTTTTTGGTTGTTTTTTTTAGTAATTTTTATTGATGTTTAGAAAGAGAGGAAGGAAGAGAGAAAGAGAAACATGGATGTTAAAGCCTAACATCTATTGGCTGCCTCCTGCATGCCCCCTGCTGGGGATTGAGCTGGCATCTGGCCATGTGCCCTGACAGAGAACTTAACCAGCAACATTTCAATTAACTGAGCCACACGGGCCAAAGCTGTCCATTTTTTAATTGGATTGTTGGTTTCTTTGTGGTCATTAGACTTCTTGTTTATTTTGATTTTTAGATTCAATTGTTGATATATACTTGTTGCCATTTTATTGTTTTCATATTTTTTTTTATCTCTTAAAGAATACCTTTCAACATTTCATGTAATACTAGTTTGCTGGTGATGAACTACTGTAGCTTTTTCTTGTTAGTGAAGCTCTTTATCTGAGCCTCAATTCTAAATGAGAGCTTTGCTGAGTAGAATAATCTTACTCTTCATTATTTTGAATATGATATTGGGCCCACAGAAAGAACCTGGGGCCGAGACTGGTTTGGCTCAGTGGATAGAGTGTTGGCCTGTGTATTGAAAGGTCCCAGGTTCGATTCCGGTCAAGGGCATGTACCTTGGTTGCGGGCACATCTCCAGTGTGGGGCATGCAGGAGGCGGCTGATCGATGTCTCTCTCTCATCGATGTTTCTGACTTTCTATCCCTCTCCCTTCCTCTCTTTTAATAAAATATATTTAAAAAAAAAAGAAGAAGAACCTGGGTCCCTGATAGTTTCAGTGACCCTTTGCCAGAGTTAGCTCTAAAGGCTGCCCCCCACCTCTGAACTTCCCTTTAGGTGAACTAATACATTTTCTTAATGCTTAAGGCAGTTTGAATTGGGTTTCCTGTACTTGTAGCCAAAATCACCCTCAGTTCCAAGTTACTCTTCCAATCATTGTGTTATAGCATGTCCCTATTTTTAAAATGATTACATAGGGGACATATTATATACACGCCATGACTGCAATAATAAGGTAGTTAAAACAAATTGGAAGGAGATGTGCCAAAATGATTGTTTGTTTGTAGATGGATACTTTTCCTAGTTCTATGAACTTATTATTTTACATGTTTTCTGTAACGATCCTGAGTGATGTTATCAGGGGGAAAATGCACAGGAAATAAGATTGGAAAGCAAAATGGTTGTTTAGGTTTTGGAATCGATTTGATTTTTTTCCCTCTTATTTTTCAATTTTCTTGTGTTTATTATATTAGTTTTATAATTTGAAAATGTTTTTTCGTTCCTTCACTGAAACTTCGAAGAGCAGGGACTGCCAAAACCTTTTTGACTCAGTGGATAGAGCATCAGCCTGCAGACTGAAAGGTCCCAGGTTTAATTCTGGTCAAGGGCACGTACCTTGGTTGCAGGCACATCCCCAGTGGGAGGTATGCAGGAGGCAGCTGATAGATGTTTCTCACTCTCTATCTCTCTCCCTTCCTCTCTGTAAAAAAATCAATAAAATATATTTTTTAAAAAAGAGAGAGAGAGATAGCAGGGACTTTTTCTCCTGCTTCCTTTCTCTTTACCCCAAGCATGTACACAGGGAGGATCATTTAGAGAAAATAAGAAAACTAAATTATTTCAGACTTTAGGGCAGGCTCAGAAATCCACAAAGAGCACTTGCAGTAGTCATAGCATCCCAGTATATGACTCCAGAGTGATGCATTAACCTCTGTTTTTTCTTTTTAAAAAAATATTTTTTATTGATTTTTTCCAGAGAGGAATGGAGAGGTATGGAGTTAGATTCATTGATGAAAGAAAAACACTGATCAGTTACTTCCTGCACACTCCCTACTGAGTATGTGCCTACAACCCAGGTACATGCCCTTGATCGGAATCAAACCTGCGACCTTTCAGTCTGCAGGCCCACACTCTATCCACTGAGCCAAACCGGTTAGGGCAACCTATGTTTTTTCTTATTCTAAATCTTTATTGTTGAAAGTACCTATGTGTTTTTTTTTTCTTTCAGAGCATTTATCAGTTTGCATGTATACATTTGTTATTGTGATTATTTGCTTACTGTTTGTCCTCTGCTGAGCTTTATAAGAGTAGGACACTTGCTTATCAATGTACTGTATCCCCAGTGTGTGGCATATGGTAGACACTCAATAAGTAAATAGCTGTTGACTAATGAATGAGTGAACCAACTCAGTCAGTCTAGGCATTGCTTTTGGAATAAATGCTCCCAATTACAGGGGCAGAGTAATTCTCAGCACTCATAACCAGCATCCCTCCCCCTGGAGATTATGGTCTTAGAAGTTACATTAAAGGAACAGCAAAAAGACTAGAAAAAGTAATAGGACAGCCGAGACATGTTTGGCTCAGTGGATAGAGCGTCGGCTTGCGGACTGAAAGGTCCCAGGTTTGATTCTGGTCGGGGGCATGTACCTTGCTTTAGGGCACATCTCCACTGTGGGGCGTGCAGGAAGTGGCTGATCAATGTCGCTCTCTCATCGATGTTTCTGACTTTCTATCTCTCTCCCTTCCTCTCTGTGAAAAATCAATAAAATATATTAAAAAAAGAAAGAAAGAAAAAATAATAGGACAAACAGCAAACCAAGTCACCTACCCAACGAGAGTCGCTAGGACAGGAGTCTGGAGTGTGCGTTTTCCCACAAGTTGCCCAGATAATTCTGAATCAGGTGGTCTGAGGCCCACACTTTCAAAACATCCTATGAGAACCCGAGCATTCACTTCATTCAGAGTCACCCCAGCTTCCAAGAGAACCATGCTGACACTGTTTCTATTTAACGGGAATCAGTTTTTATTTTGCACTTGTGCGGTGCATTAACAAATTTCAACATACAAGATAGCATTACATATTGTAGGTTAGCGTTACGGCATTATGCAATTTCACACGATTCATGTTAGCTTTTTCAGATTTTTCTTTTTTTTTTTCTTTTTTTTATTCGACACGTTTATTCTCGAGTTTCATTTTTTTACAAGAGAAGACACAGGGTAAAGAAAGACAACCACATTGGAGAAGGATCACGGTAAGAGAAATGTCACTATCGTGGCCATCATAAAAGCCTTCCAAGAAAAAGGACTTGCGAAATTCCCTCTCCTGAGCAAGCTGCCCCTGTCCCACAAACCAGTTCTGTCTGTTTCCGTACCTTAGAGCACTGCTTACAAGCATGTACAGCCTTGGCTGTGCTCCGCTGAGAACTGAAAGGAGGAGTAACTCATAAAGGGACTTTTGTTCTTAAGAAAAACTCTTGTCTTCCCAAAGGAAATCAAGATCATCAGCAGAGAAGAACCGACTCTTGGAAAATCGGACGTGACCATTCCCTAACCTATTCCTGACCACGAGTGCCTTGTGCAAAAACTAGGATGTGACTCTCTTGTCTTTCTACTGACTCTTCCGAGGAGGCATTCCCCTTCCACCCTTACCGGTTAGCTCTGGGAGGAACAAATGCGAAAGCCAAAGTCAGTCAACAAACTTTGGGACAGCAAGGTCAAGGGCACGATGATGGATCAGGCCTGAGGTAGGCGGGAGGAAACCTGTACTTCCTTTTGGCCTTTTTCGGAGGAAAAAAACCACCGAGGCAGCTCATAGGCTCCAGAACGACTGGCTCCTCCCCTGTCACCTCACTACCCACTACTCAGTAGACCCAAGGAATTCAAGGAATAAAGCTACGAGGAGATGGGAAAGAGAAAAGTGGGGTGAGGCTGTTTTCCCATACTTCTAGCAGGAGGAGCTACAGAGGCACACACAGCGGGGCAAAGATCAGACTGTCTCCACCTGTTGCTTTGCATTGTTTCTGGGAAGGAAACAAAAAATGGATTGCTCAGCAATTTCTCATCTTCAGACATTAAGGCGATGAAGAGGAATCATTTAGATTTTTTTTTTTTCTCCTAATGGGGTTTCAGAACGCTCTGGTTAGATTTACATTAAAACTATCTCAAAATGCCATTTTTTAATTTTTTTTTTAGAAAACAAAAATTATTTTCTTCTACGTATGATACAAGTATTTACATCCCATGGAGTATATAGGACAGAGACTGGCGGTGTGAACCCAACTGATGGGGAGAGAGTGAGTCAGACTGTAGTGGGTGGGGGCAGACAGGGACAAGGACACAGAGGGCTTTGTGCCTGCCTGCTCAGCACTGCTCTGCCTTGTCAAGAATCAAGGTTAAAAAAAAACACAAAAACACAAGAAAAGGGTTGGGGAGGAGCAGATCGGCTTTAAACCCACAAGAGCCAAGGGAACACCCAAGGCATCATCCACCACTCTCCACAGAGACTCAGCTTTTTAACTCCCTTCTCAGAAGGAAGCTAGAAAGCGATGTTCTTACATGGAAGTGGACCTTCAATGTCGGCTAATCCCCTCAGGCCTTGCTTCGAGCCGCCGCCGGCTTGAGTTTCTCGCCAGGCTAGCAAAAACATCCACTGCCTATCCAAGCAAACTCATTGTCAGGAAGTCTCTGCCACCACGAGAAGGTTCAACGTTAGACTCATGGCTGGACTAGGAGTGAAGAGAGACTTGACTTCTAATCCCAGCAGGATGCTGAATGCTCTCAAGCTCCGTGCCCGCTGGCAAGAAGGAGGGTTGAACTCTGCGGTTGCCCTCATCCCTCCAGCTAGGTAAGACTCATAAGTTCCAAGAGCCAAGCACTTGGTTTTGAGGGAAACGATGTCCTGAAGGAATCCAAGTCACCTTTATGACTCAGTCCCACTGTTACGATGAAGAGTCACTGCTAAAACATTGAAGGAGAATCATTTTTGAGGCCCTTTACCTTATAAAGCAAAACGAACCACTGACCACACCTAAGCTACTTGAGAAGACTCTAACGCTTCCCAAGGGTCAGGATTTCTGGAAAAAACAAAGGCCCATTTTAATTCTTTAAACACCTGATGATTTCTAACCCATCGACCAGAAATGGCTGCCGCTTCCATCATCCAGCTGCAAAAGGGGGGGTCACAGCCATCTCATTTCTCCTCTCCGTGTCCTCATACCTGCACATACGTGTTTGGGATCAGCGGGTCCTCATACCTGCACATACGTGTTTGGGATCAGCGGGTCCTCATACCTGCACATACGTGTTTGGGATCAGCGGGTTCTCATACCTGCAAATACGTGTTTGGGATCAGCAGGATGCCTTCCTTGGTCCTATCCTAGAGCTGAAGTTGAAACTCCCACAGCTCTTATTAGAGACTTCACCTGGTTTTGTAAACCCAATTCTACCTCATGAGTCTCATGTGTCCATGTGCTTCATCGCAATTTAGCCAGAGGCTGCCGTCTGTCTACCCCTTCATAGCAGGAGAGCTGACAGCAAACACGCCCCCCGTCTCTCCAAGAGTCTCTCTCCTGAAAACCTGGCCTGATCCAGTCCACCTTTGTTTCTTGGCTCACTACAGACCTCTGACCCGGAGCTCCATAAAAGAGCAGAGGTGTCAGAGGGCATAGGAAGAAAAGAGGGGGACGATGAACAGATGAGGTCTCACAAGAGCAAAATGTTCTCAGAGGTGGGGAGAGTAACTGTTCAGAGAAGCCCAATAAAAAAACAAACAAAAAAAGAGGCCAATTTCGGGTAATCAGCAAATACAGTTCGGCACAAAACACAATTTTCATGGGTTAAAAATCTGTAACTTGGTATTGGCAGCTAGGCTAATTTCTTCAGTTTGTATGAGGCATGCAAGTATAGGTTACATTGTTATATATAAACTCTGTAGAGGTCTTTCCCCCTCTCTCTTTTTCCCCATTTAAAAAAAAAAAAAGAAAAAAAAGAATTTCTAGTGCCTTGCCAAAGGAGAGAAATCATCATCTCTTAAGAACTGATCTGCCGCTGTGGTCACGAGGGGTGTTCTCGGTAGGGTTTCATTTGTAAGAAATTTCCTTCTACAACTATCGTGAGGTTTTGAGTCCGCTTCTCTCTGTCACCTCTTCCCCCACCATGTCCCTGCCCCCTGCCTGGCCCTGGGGTTGGAGGCAAAGGGGCACGGGGCTCAGTACTCGCTCAGACTGTGCCACTTGGCCACCGGCTTGCGGGGGCTCTCGCAGACCTCTCGCCAGTGCTCGGCGCCGCTGGCCGTGACGCTGTGCGCCCCCAGGATCAGCCTCCCCACCACCTCGTTCTTGGTGGTGCGATCAAAGTCGATGACGAGGAACTCGATGCTGATGTCAGGCAGGAGGTCGGTGGGGATGTCGTAGATGAAAGACTCGTTGAAGACCGGGTTCAAAGTGCACTTCTTCACGTGGGTTTTCTTCTTGGCGATGCGCTTTCTGCCGTAGTAGACATTCACCTTGACGTAAGGATCTGGAGCCCCCAAAGAGATGGGGGGGGGGGGAAGAAAAGAAGAAGACAGGCCTATGACACAGTCCTCTATTTTATAACGGTGGTTTCATGCCGGGAAGGAGGGGGTTCTGTTGTCCGTGTCTTTTTTTTTTTAATATATGTTTTATTGATTTCTTGCAGAGAGGAAGGGAGAGGGATAGAGAGTAGAGAGTTAGAAACATCCATGAGAGAGAGACATCGATCAGCTGCCTCTTGCATACCCCCCATTGGGGATATGCCTGCAACCAAGGTAAATGCCCTTGACCGGAATTGAACCTGGGACCTTTCAGTCCACAGACCGATGCTCTATCCACTGAGCCAAACCGGTTTCAGCTGTTGTCCGTGTCTTTGGTGGCCAGCCCTGCGTGGTTTTTAGTGACAGCGCCACAAACGCCCGGAGCGAGGACTCAGCGCGTGGCTCCCGCTCCTATTCGGCGTCTCCCCGAAGGTCAAGATGCCACTTGCTCACCCAAAGCACTTCCCTGCCTGGGAAAGTCTATAACCTAGCACAGTGGTCGGCAAACTCAGGAGTCCACAGAGCCAAATATCAACAGTACGACAACGACTGCGATTTATTTGGAGAGCCGAAAACCCACTTCTGCACACGGGCCACGAAGTTTCCATCGCACCGAACGTGCGCACCCACACGTGGTATTTATTGGAAGAGCCACACTCAAGGGGCCAAAGAGCCACCGTTTGCCGACCACTGATCTGGATATTCACCAGGAAGAGAAAGTAGACACAGAGAGGAACGCATGCAAAGTGACAGGTATAAGGCGACCTGGTTTTGTGTGTGTGTGTGTGTGTGTGTGTGTGTGCGCACGTGTGTGTGTAGGGGGGTATCTGGGCCGCAGGCAAGAGGAGGGGGTGCCATTCAGACAGAAATAGGTTGAAGTAAATAGCTGCTACCTGAGAGACCGGTGATATCCATCTTCGGTAAGTGTCTGGCTTTGAGGACCACCACCGTCATTCTCTGCGCCACGGGCTGGTATGACAGAGATACCTGGAGTTCCCCTCTGCTAATGCACTTCTGTGGAGAAAGACAGCACGTGAGAGTCCTGGCAGGGGGAGCGGGGCCTGGCGCAGGAAGAGTGCAGAGGGGAGGGAAGAGAGGCTGGAAGAGGTACCCATCCCCCAGCAAGATGTTACTGTCACTGAACGGAACAGGGAAGGGATAAAGGCAAAGGTTCTAATTATAATCAAGATGCTAAATAAGATCACTTGCATGGAGAGGAAGTACAGCCTGTTCTTTTTTTTTTTTAATATATTTTATTGATTTTTTTTACAGAGAGGAAGGGAGAGGGATAAAGAGCCAGAAACCGATGAGAGAGAGACATCGATCAGCTGCCTCCTGCACGCCCCCTACTGGGGATGTGCCCACAACCAAGGTACATGCCCTTGACCGGAATGGAACCTGGGATCAATCTTTCAGTCCTCAGGCCGACGCTCTAGCCACTGAGCCAAACCAGTTAGGGCTACAGGCTCATTTTTAAGGACCCAAACTCCGAAGCCAACCTGGCCTGGATTCAAATGGCCTCCTTCTCGTCTATATAACTTGGGGCCACTTACTTGGCATCGCTGTAGTATTTCAGTTTCCTCACCTATAGAATGAAGATAAAAAGTACACCTAATGGCTGGCCGGGCAGTTCATTGGTTAGAGAGTCATTCTGATACACCAAGGTTGCGGGTTTGATCCCCAGTCAGGGCACATACAAGAAGCAACCAAAAGCCGAGACCGGTTTGGCTCAGTGGATAGAGCATCGGCCTGCGGACTGAAAGGTCCCGGGTTGGATTCCGGTCGGGGGCATGTACCTTGCTTGAGGGCACATCTCCACTGTGGGGTTTGCAGGAGGCGGCTGATCGATGTCTCTCTCTCATCGATGTTTCTGACTTTCTATCCCTCTCCCTTCCTCTCTGTAAAAAATCAATAAAATATATTAAAAAAAAAAAAAGAAGCAACCAATGAATTCACAACTAAGTGGAACAACAAAATTGATGACTCTCTCTCTTTGTCTCTCTCCCTCTCTCTCATTAGTAAATAAAAAAAAAGTACCTCATTTAGAGGATTATAAAAAAGATTAAGTAAGTTAAATGTTGTAACACCACGGTGCCTGGAGTGTGGTGTTCATGACCGAAGTGTCTTCTCTCCTATTTCCTTGTTTGGTTCTTGGGATAAAGATGCATATCGGGAGGTAGGACATTTGGGTCTAAGCACCTGCCTCGGGCAAGTCCCTGACCTTCCTAAGCCTGCGCTCCTCCATGTCTCAGGGTGAATATCTCTGCTCTGCCTGCCTCAGGCATGCACTTCAGAGTGTCTTCTCCAGGCAAGTGGCTTTCTCCCTGGGCCTCCATCTTTGCCTCCCCTCACTCAAGTGTATTCTAGGCCTCACTCTGAACTTGAAAAAAAAAAAAAAACTCCAGTCCTCCAGAACATTTTACACACCTGGCTCACTGGCTGCCAGGTGCTGGGGACCCACAGCTGACAGGACTCAGTGCCCCTAAGGAGCTAACTATGCACAGAAGAGACCAAGGTGGACTAAGCAGAGCCGTAAGGAGCCTGTCCCGGTGCTGCCGGGAGAGGCAGGAAGGCGCAGCCAGGTGACCTCTGGGCTGAGTCACGCAGGGTGAGTGAGAGGCCATGAGACAATGGGCAGCGAGGAGTCACCTCCGGCAGAGGGGCAGCAGTGGCTGGGACAAAGACACTGGGCCCCGAAAGGGTACCCTACGTTCCGAGGATGGTGAGAGGTGCATGTTCCTGATGTTGGGGGGCCGGGCAGGAGGGATGAGTTCAGCAACCTGGAGAGGTGGGTGCAGTGAAGGTAAAGAGCCGTGGGGCACTCCAGCCAGGCAGCAGAGTCACCACCAGGCAAGATGAGGTCTGGAAGTACGTATAGGAGTGGCAAAGTTATGCTGGTTGCTTTTACTATTTTATTAATAATAATATTATTCTAGGGAGAGCCGGAAAATGGAGAAAGACCACAGTCAGAGAGCTCAGTGAAGGGCTGCTGCAATCGGCGAAGGAAGAAAGGAGGAGCCTGGAGCCAGGGCTACAGCAGACGGGAGGGACATGCAGGTAAACTATGTCTCACAGAGGATGGTCAGGATGTCCTAGGTGTGAGTGGCTAATTGGGTGTAAATGTAGGGGAGAGGGAAAAGATGGAGGAATATTTGTTTGTTGGTTTTTGTCTTGCTGGAGGACTATTAAGTTTCTAAGCTTAGAAAGTGGGGCTGAGGCTGAGGTAAAGAGAAAAAAGGAGGTAGAATTTGAGGAATTTAAGACACACGTTAAATTTGGGACAAAATCATTCCTCCACTATCAAATGTATATATATAAACTATATATATATATATATATATATACATACTACACATATATATTAAACTATATATATATACTACATATATATGTAAACATATATATATAGTTTATTATTATTTTATCCTTACCCGAGTTTATGTTTGTTTGTTTTTTAAATATACTTTATTGATTTTCTACAGAGAGGAAGGGAAAGGGATAGAGAGTTAGAAACATCCATGAGAGAGAAACATCCATCAGCCGCCTCCTGCATGCCCCCTACTGGGGATGTGCCTGCAATCAAGGTACATGCCCTTGAAAGGAATCAAATCTGGGACCCTTCAGTCCGAAGGCCGAGGCTCTATCCACTAAGCCAAACCAGTTTCGGCTATATTTGTTTGTTTGTTTTTATCTATTTCAGAGAATGAGGAAGGGAAAGAGAGAGAAACATCAATTGGCTGCCTCCCATACGTGTCCTGATCGGAGGTTGAACCTGCAACCTGGGTATGTGTGCCCTGATTGGAAATCAAACCCAGAACCTTTTGGGACTTGGGATGATACTCCAACTGAGCCACCCAACCAGAGCCTACTATCAAATCTTTTTCCTTTTTTTTTTTCTTCAAATCTTTTTCCTAGTATTATTCATATTCCCACAGAAATGTCACCTATTTCAGGAATTTTTCTTAGATTGAGCAAAAATAGACTATTCTCACTACCAGGCCTTACATGTCCATCAAAATGATTTATTGTGCACTTACTAACTTCCAGGCACTCTGCCAGCAGCTCGGGCTGAAAAAATAGATAATGAAGAGTCCTACCCTCGAGATGCTACACGCTAGTGCTCTATCTGCTTAGGTGTGTCTGCCTCAGGAAAGGACCACAGCAGGAATCTGATTAGCATATCAATGAAAAACAAAGGGAAAAACCTAATAGTTTGTGTTTTGATTATAAGCCTCACCAGGAAGAAAATTGTAATAATAAGGAATTCGATTATTTCATGTGGTTTAAAAAATTTCTCAAGACCATGTTTCATACCAGGAGCATATGAAAATGTCTCCCCTAGGGCATAGAATATGACGAACTACAATTTGATTTTGAAACTGAAGTACAAAAGAGAACAAAAGACTTTAAAAAAGAGGTGGTAGCTTTTCTCTACCAGCTGGGAGTCTCACATTTTTTCCTTACCCATCACATACATATTGGCAGCTTTTGATTATATCCACAGGAAGTACCCTCAGCCAGTTTAAAATCACAGGCTGGTTGCCCTTGCCAACCGGTATACTTCTGGCATGCTTCCTCTGGACACAAATCAGAATACAACCGGAGAACGTAACCTCGTTTTTACTACTGTTACCCGCAGCCAAATGGCATTAGGGAAGTAATCCCCCAGGAGAAAGAAAATCAAATGCCTTCCAAAACATGTCAGAACTGAGCTACCCAATACAGTAGCCACTAGCTGCGTGTGTCTATTTAAAGGAAAACTCATGAACATTTTAGTTCCTCAGTCTCAGGAGCCACATTTCAAATGCTCAACAAGCCATGTGTGGCTGCCATATTGGACAGTGCAGACAGAGTACAGTTCCACCATCACAAAGTCCCCGCAGACAGAGCTCATCAAGAAAGCAAGAACCGCCGAAACCGGTTTGGCTCAGTGGATAGAGAGTCCGCCTTCGGACTGAACAGTCCCAGGTTAAATTTGGTCAAGGGCATGTACATTGATTGCAGGCACATCCCCAGTAGGGGGCGTGCAGGAGGCGGCTGATTGATGTTTCTCTCTCATCGATGTTTCTTGCTTTCTTTTTTTTTCTTCTTTTTTAAAAAATATATTTTATTGATCTTTCACAGAGAGGAAGGGAGAGGGATGGAAAGCAAGAACCTTTGGATTATTTGGGCCATTGCTCGCCTCCATTTCCAAGAATAATGAAATGTTAAGTATATTTGATATCTATTTCTGGGACCATCCTTGAATTCTGGTATCTAAATATTAAATATGCAATCTTAAATATAATTCTAACTTTATATACAGTAGGTTTTATATTAGTTAGTCATATTCTATGCCCTAGGAGAGATATTTGAATAAAAAAAAACACACACAGAGTTTTAGCCCTGGCTGGTGTAGCTCAGTTGGTTAAAGTGTTGTCCCATACACCAAAGGGTGGCAGGTTCAATTCCCGGTCAGGTCAGGGCACATACTCACATTGCTGGTTCCATCCCTGGTCAGGGCACTTGTGGGAGGCAACTGACCAGCATTTCTCTCTCATATTGATGTTTCTTCCCTTCCACTCCCCACCTCGCTCTCAAATTCATTCCATTTAAAAAAACCACCACTAGCCGAGGCCGGTTTGGCTCAGTGGATAGAGCGTCGGCTTTCGGACTGAGGGGTCCCAGGTTCGATTCCGGTCGGGGGCATGTACCTTGCTTGCTCGGGCACATCTCCACTGTGGGGCGTGCAGGAGGCGGCTGATCAATGTCTCTCTCTCATCGATGTTTTTGATTTTCTCTCTCCCTTCCTCTCTGTAAAAAATCAATAAAACATATTAAAAAACAAAACAAAAACACCACTAGCGGAAACCGGTTTAGCTCAGTGGATAGAGCTTGAGCCTGCGGACTGAAAGGTCCTAGGTTCGATTCCGGTCAAGGGCATGTACCTTGGTTGTGGGCACATCCCCAGTGGGGGGTGTGCAGGAGGCGGCTGATCAATTTTTCTAACTCTCTATCTTTCTCCCTTCCTCTCTGTAAAAAATCAATAAAATATATTAAAAAAAATAAGCCACCACTAACTATAGCATTATAGGTTACATTTCCTCAATACTTGTTTAAAACTGTTTCCTAAATCATTCATTACAGCAACATCTCCCTAATCTAAACCTCCACGTCCCTTCCGTAGGTCTCTGAGAAAGTGGACAACTTCTGGTTACCCTTTTAACATTTTTCTCCCCTAAAATCACTCCTCAGGCAACTGTTTCCCTCCTGCACTCCCACCACTACCACCTTTGTCACTTTACAAAGGCAGAATGCCAGTCCCTATTCAGCTGCCCCTTTGTGATACCCAAGTCTGCAGCCACAGCACCACCTGAATGCCATTCCATTCTGCACCGGAGAACGGTTTCATGTCCCCTCCTTCTCCTCCCCTTCTTTTCCCAGCCGATCCCATTCCGATGAGCTTTGCCAACGGCTCTTTTCCAAAGGCTCTTTCTTTGTCAAGGGCTGGGAGCGGGCTCTGTTTCCCAGTCCCTCGGCTTAATGAGGCAAAGACCCTGTTGTGGGGCAGACAAGCAGAAGGACGGGGGGGGAGAGAGGGTTTTGTCCATGCCTGACAGAGCTGGGAGGCTTGGCCCTCCCTCAGTGGGAAAGAGGAACAGGAGCACGGGTCCTAAAGCAGGCAGTCAGACAGACAGACAGACAGACAGACAGACAGACACAGAAGTGCGTAGGGGAGGGAGGAATCTATTTCCTCTGGCTGGCAGAGCCCCTTCCAGAATGATTTTCCAGCCGCAGAGTCAGTGCGTGAGGCGGAGCCACACATACACAATAGGCCTTTCCTGGGGTTAGGAGTGCGCAGGGCCACCTCCACATCAATCACCCTCGTGGGAAAACAAAAGACACAAAACCCTTCCAGTCCCACCCTCTCCTCCTCCCCAGGACACATGCCGGGCAGCCTTCTTTATTGTTCCTGGGAAAGTGGCTTTCCTTTTTCTTTCTCCCTTTTCAGGCCCTTGGGCCAGAATGGATGACCCCTGAGGTCCCTTATAAATCTGAGACTTTGAGAATCCGTTCGTCAAGTGGCCATGGTCCCAGGTCACCCAGATTGGACAGCGGAAAGACAAAAAAAACAATGACCTGAAGAAATCAGGAGGAGTCTAACAACTCTCTGTCATCCACTCTCTAAATCTCTTTTCCCAATGTCTCTTTTTTATTCCTCAGCCCTCTCTGCATTGTCTCCCTTCTCTTTGTGGGGGATTTATTATGGGAATATAAATTCACGTTAATGTCTAGCTAAATATAATACTAGGGAAAAAAGCTGCTTGCCACTAAAAATATATATATATAAACAAATAAAAAAATTCAAGTTTCCCAAAGTCCAATTCAGGGATTTGGGGTATGATGGAGTTTATACTGTGATCTCCTTTTACTAATTATAAAGAGTTAATTGTTCATGCTTCTTATACTTTTTTGTATGTTCACAAGAACCATGCGTGCTCATGGAAAGCGAACCCAGGAGCCTTCACGATTCAGCCGAGAAGGAGACCGAGGCCCAGAGATGTTAACTACTTGCCCAGACTGAGGTAGTGAAATGGATGGAGTCAAAAAGGATGACCAGCATAAACCAGTTTGGCTCAGTGGATAGAGCATCGGCCTGCAGACTGAAGAGTCCCAGGTTCGATTCCAGTCAAGGGCATGTGCCTTGGTTGTGGGCACATCCCCAGTGGGGGGTGTGCAGGAGGCAATTGATCAATGTCTCCCTCTCTCATCGATGTTTCTGGCTCTCTATCCCTCTCTCTTCCTCTCTGTAAAAAATAAATGAAAATAAAAATTAAAAAAAAGGATGACCAGTCCTGGGCTTCTCCAACTGGGCTGCGCTGTATAATAGATCATGCATTTTCTGCTAAAGGTCAGAAAATGCAGTTAGTGGTGGGAGCTATAGAGAGAAAGGCACTCCTCACCATCACGCGGGAATCTTTGGAGGAAGATAGTGGGGCCCCATCTTATAAAGCAGCGGTTCTCAACCTGTGGGTCGAGACCCCTTTGGGGGTTGAATGACCCTTTCACAGGGGTCACCTAAGACCATCGGAAAATGCAGATATTTACATCACGATGCAGTACAGTAGCAAAATTTCATGGTTGGGGGTCACCACCACATGAGGACCTGTATGCAAGGGTCTCGGCCTTAGGAAGGTTGAGAACCACTGTTATAAAGGAATGCTTTACACAGACCCCAAAATAAAGCTCTGTGCAGATAGTGTGGCTCTGAGTAGCTCTAACCGGTGAGCTCAGGGGAGATCCAGAAGGGCAGATGCTGGCTGCAGTGGGGAGGATTTTGGGTGGCATTTGGAGGCGGCAGTGCTAGGGAATCACCAGGAGGAGTGACCAGGGAAGTGCCAGTCATGGCTCAGGCTGGCACACAGCCCTGCCCCCAGTTACTGGGTGGGGAAAACCCCTTTAGGAAGCGGGAGGTTGGAAGGCTCTGGTGTGGGCTGCGCAGGCTCTGGTGTCCTGTGTGGGGCCTCTCCCGGGGAATGTGTTTCTAAGGACAGCAGCCCTGGCTGATCCCTCCCTGCGGGGAGTCCATACAATAGAAAGAAATGTGGCTCCGGCCCAGAGCCCCCCTGGACCTTGAGTAAATGCCCTCTGCCCAGGGTTCTGGATTAAAAAATTCACGTCTAGCCGGAACCGGTTTGGCTCAGCGGATAGAACGTCGGCCTGCAGACTAAAAGGTCCCAGGTTCGATTCCGGTCAAGGACATGTACCTTGGTTGTGGGCACATCCCCAGTGGGGGGCGTGCAGGAGGCAGCTGATCGATGTCTTTCTCTCATCAATGTTTCTAACTCTCTATCCCTCTCTCTTCCTCTCTGTAAGAAATTAATAAAACATATAAAAAAATAAAAAATAAATTCACGTCTGACTTCAAAGCCCTTGCTATTAACCACTTCTAGTTAATCCTGAAAAAATTAAATGAAACTCTGAGTTAAAATGTCAACAACATCTTTCAAAGCACCTGCCAACATGGTAATTGCCAAAATGGTTTGTCTTTCCTCCACTCAAGTAAAAGCTCCCCTGATACCAGGGATATTATCTCATTGGAGCCTTCCTGCTGTGAGGAAGGTAATATTAGCTCCCTTTTACACTGGGGCGGAGCGGAAGCTTAGGTGGGTTATGCTCCCATGTCACCCCGCTGGAGAAGGGTGAGCGGGAGCATGAAGTCAGGCAGCCCACCTCCAGAGCCCGAGGGCTTAACCATAGAACTACGGTGCCTCCCCAATTGTGGAGGACAGATGCATATTCCTTTTTCTTTTTTAAATATATTTTATTGATTTTTTTGCAGAGAGGAAGGGAGAGGGATAGAAAGTTAGAAATATTGATGAGAGAGAAACATCCATCACCTGCCTCTTGCACGCCCCCCACCGGTGATGTGCCCACAACCAAGGTACGTGTCCATGACTGGAATTGAACCTAGGACCCTTCAGTCCGCAGGCTGACGCTCCATCCACTGAGCCAAACCCGTTTCGGCCATATTTCTTTTAAAAAACAACAACTATATTTTATTGATTTTTTGCAGAGAGGAAGGGAGAGGGATAGAGAGTCAGAAACATCATGAGAGAGAGAGACTTCAACCAGCTGCCTCCTGCACGTCCCTCCACCTGGGAATGTGCCTGCAACCAAAGTACATGCCCCTCATCGGAATCTAACCCGGGACCCTTCAGTCCACAGACGGACACTCCATCCACCAAGCCAAACCGGCTTCGGTCAGATACATATTTCTGGTACCTCTGAAATGACAACTCCAGAGCCAATGCTAGCCCAGGGGAGAGAAGGCTGTGCTCCCCCCCGCCCCACACACCCCGCCGCCCGCCTGGCAAACAGAGAGGAGGAATAGAGAGAGAAATACCTGTAGCAAAGGAGGTTTGGGCCTGGCTCAGGGGCTCAGAGGCGAAGCAATTCATTAAATTGCATTTATGAAATGGTTACTAAAAGACTTACCAACATGATATTATTTATACCCCTGGGACTGTGTTAAATATCTCCAAAGTTTTTTCCTCACCAGATAAATGCAATAAGAATACAGTACTGAATTTCTGCCGAGACTGGTTTGGCTCAGTGGATAGAGCATTGGTCTATGGACTGAAAGGTCCCAGGTTCGATTCCGGTCAAGGGCATGTATCTTGGTTTCGAGCACATCCCTATTGGGGGGGGGGGGCATGCAGGAGGCGGCTGATCAATGTCTCTCTCTCTCATTGATGTTTCTGGCTCGCTATCCCTTCTCCCTTCCTCTCTGTAAAAAAATCAATAAAATATATTTAAAAGAGAAAATAATACTGAATGTCTGCTGCTGGGAAAGGAAAGCAGTGGGGAAAACTATGAAACTCCTTGCAAAGTTGCTCAGCTGGGAGAAATTCACTCCAGGAAGATCACGCCTTATTTTGGAGAAAAACATGAGCCCCTCCGTCTAAGCAGGCTGGATGCAGGCTCAGGGTACCAGCGCCTGAGTGAGATTTCAGAAGCTGCCTGTCCCTCTCTCTCCCCAGGAAGCTGCTTCCTAGAGGAGACCTAACCCTCCAGGCCGTCTGCCTTCCTCTGACCACGGCTTATTCTCGGTAGGTGACAGCTTCGGCCCCACAGTCCCTCTTGGCCACCCATTTCATCCCCTTCCCCTTCCATGTGTCCCCAAAGATCTTGTCTCTCTGCCCCATCCTACCATCCCTTCCCCAACACACACACATGCTCCTCACCTGGATGTTCCTTTTGATGATGTCCCTCGTCAGCTGCACCTTGCCCGTGCTGGGGTCCACCCCGGCCAGGGGCACCATGACCTCCCCGATGACGTCGTCCCGAGAGAAGCGGTCAAAGCTGAGGACAAGGAAGTGCAGCACCAGGTCCTGGAGCTGGCTGTACGGGATGCCGTAGAAGGTGAAGGTCTCGTCGAACACGGGGTCCAGGGTCTTGCGCAGCACCCTGGTCTTCACGCGGTGCCGCTTGTCGGGAAGGATGGTCATTTTGATGTAGGGGTCGGAGCCCTGGGTCTGGTCATCCATCACGGGCAGCCCGTGCGCCTCCTGGATGGTCACCACCAGGGCCTTTTTGGGGAAGTTGTAGTCCACGGAGAAGGCGAGGGATCCCAGCGTCACGTCCTCCTCGGGAGACGACGGAGAACTCGTCTTGCTCTCCCCCGGGGTCAGGCTGGCCAGGGGGCTCCTCAGGTCCTCCCCGTAGTCCGCTTTGATGGGCAACTGGTCCAGACAAGAGCCGGCACCAAGCGGCCGGGGGCCCTTGTCGCGGCCCAGCAGGCCGGCCTCGGCCGCGTCCGCCGCCGACAGGTGCCCGTGCCCACCTTCCCTCCCGGGGCCGTCTCGGTCTCTGCGCACTTTGATGATTTTCTTCTTGTTGCTCAGGGTCTCCGGGTAGATGCTGATGCCTTTGAGCATGTGGATGAACTTGTAGGGCGGGTTCTTGTGCTTCTTCTCCGCCTGCTGGTGGCAGCACGTCCAGACGAAGACGGTCACCGAGACACACACCACCAGGACCGAGGCCCCGATGAGGCCGGCCACCACCGGAGACATATCTGAAGGTGGAGGAGACCAGACGTGCGTTAAGGCGGGTGGACCTCAACCCCCTCCCAGGGCTCTCCTCCTCGGTGCCTCTGCTGGAGCCAAGGTAATGCCAACCTCGCCTCCAGAACAACGTGGGAGGTGCCTCTGGGCTTATGGACGTGTCCGTTCATCCATCCTCTCAACCAGTGGTTCTCAACCTTCCTAAGGCCGCGACCCTTGCATACAGTTCCTCATGTGGTGGTGACCCCCAACCATGAAATGTTGCTGCTGTGATGCATCGTGATGTAAATATCTGCATTTTCTGATGGTCTTAGGCGACCCCTGTGAAAGGGTCGTTCGACCCCCAAAGGAGTCGCGACCCACAGGTTGAGAACCGCTGCTCTCAACCAACCATGGCTCCTCCTTCCCACCAAACCTGGATGAGCTATTTACCTTCTCCAGAAAGACTTTCCTGAGGTGCCCACCCGACTCCCTGTTGTTTTCTCAGCCTTCCCTTCACACTTGTGAACTTGGTTTGTTAATAATGATTTGTTTGCTGAAACCGGTTTGGCTCAGTGGATAGAGCATCGGCCTGTAGACTGAAGGGTCCTAAGTTCGATTCCGATCAAGGGCATGTACCTGGGTTGCGGGCACATCCCCAGTAGGGGGCATGCAGGAGGCAGCTGATCGATGTTTCTCTCTCATAGATATTTCTAACTCTCTATCCCTCTTCCTTCCTCTCTGTAAAAAAATCAATAAAATATGTAAAAAAAAAAAAACTAAAAAAATGATTTGTTTCACATAAACTGCCCTGTAAGTGTGGTAAGGTCACCTTTTTACACAAGAACCCATTCACCTCAACTGTCCCCCAGGCCACGAGGTGTGTCTGGGTTCAGGAGGGAATTCCACAGCATCTCGTGCAGGGTTTGTAAACAGGGGGACGGTGCTGACTTCCTGGTATGTAGGGTGAAAGGACGTGGGAGTGACTTCAGTTCATTTCAGTAGGTTGCTCAAGGGTAGCAAAAGTGGGTGGATGGTAATAAGAACAGTGGGTCTAAGTATTTTTTAAATCTTCACCCGAGAATATTTTCCCATTAATTTTTAGAGAGAGTAGAAGGGAGTGAGGAAGAATGAGAGAGAGAAAAACATCGATATGAGAGAGATACATTGATTGATTGCATCTTCCAGGTGCCCTGACTGGGGCAGAATTGAACCTGTAACACAGGTTACATACCCTTGATAGGGAATCGAACCTGAGACCCTTTGGTACACAGGCTGATGCTCTTAATCACTCAGCTCACCAGCCAGAGAGGGTGTAAGTAGTTTTAAAATACGTGCTAAATTTCAGCTCCTAGGTATTTAAAAAGGGAAGAATTTTAGAAAGAGAAATATAGAGATTGTGGAAAAGTCCGATCTTTGCTCAAATGTCACCCCCTTCTTAGGAAGATCTTCCCTGACCACCCCATTTAAAAGTGCGACCTTCTCCATTCCAAAGTTCCAACCTTCTTAGTCCTGCTTAATTTTCTCCAGGTGTCTGCTCTCTCTCTCTCTCTCTCTCTCATACCCACATACACAAGAATATATCTAGACACATATATAAATTTACTGTTTATTATCCATTTTCACTAGAATATAAGTTTCATGAGGACAGGGATTTTGTTTGTTTTATTTCTATATCCCCAGCACTAAAGACACTTAACATATAGAGTACAGTATTTGTTGAGTAAACAACTAAAGAGAAACAGATTTTTTTTCCTTCCCTTCCTTTAGTCGTCTCTGTCTTTTCCCCACAAAAGTTGTCCCCTGACGTAGATGATTAGGTTTGGGGTTATTTCCCCTTTAAGTTCACTGAAGCCAATTGGTCTAGATACAGCCTCTAGTTTTCTCCATTACTTGACTTGCTTAAGTTTTTTTTCAATTACATTTTACATTTAATATTTTGTTGTATTAATTTCAGGTGTACAGCATAGTGGGCAAACAATCATATACTTTACAAATGCTCCCCCTGATATTCCCAGTACCCAAATAGTACCATAAATAGAAATTACAAAATTATTGACTCTATTTCCTATACATCGCCATTACTATTTTGTAACTATCCCCACATAACCTTTTTATGTTTTGCATATATATAGTTGTATGTTATATTGCATATTAATAACATGTAATGTATATGTGTATACACACACACAAATTACAATCCTCTGTGGTAATCACAAATATTGAAACCCATTGTGCCATAATACGGTCCCTTGAATTTGAAATGTTATTATTATATAATTTTGTTTCAATAGAAGCAGAAACATAACAAACCCCACATGACTTTTTTCAAGGAAAGACTTGGGCAGGGAGAAATAAGAAAATAAGCGTGACTCCAGAATATTCCAGATTCTTCCTGGAACATCCTTTCACCAGGTCTGCCTGGCTCTCTGCCTCTCACTGCAGACCTCTGTTCAAACTTCACTTTATCAGAGAAGCATTTCCCAACTGCTCCAAGTGAGAAAATATCCCTACTGCCTGCTTTATTTTTTTCATAGTAGTTAATACGGCCAACAATTCCTATTTCCCCTCACTAGATAAACTTAATAAGAATACTGAATTTTTCTGTTCACTGCTCTATCCCCAGGTCCTAGAACCATGTGGCACCTGGTAAGTGTTCAGTGAACAAATGAGTTAGTCAATTCAAAACAGCCTCCACAGATTGGAAGCAGAGGGTGAGGTCAATATTACATAAGTCAAGGAAAATTTAAAATTCTATTTGGTTTTTAAAACCTATCAATAAGCAATGGGAGATCTTACTTGCTAAGGATGAGCAAAAATCACTTAGCAGTTTGGGTGACCACAAGCGTGGAGTATAATTGGACTAGAGCCAACTTATACTTTTTAAAAATATATATATTTTATTGATTTTTTTACAGAGAGGAAGGGAGAAGGATAGAGAGTTAGAAACATCGATCAGCTGCCTCCTGCACACCCTCTACTGAGGATGTGCCCGCAACCAAGGTACATGCCCTTGCCCAGAATCAAACCTGGGACCCTTCACTTCACAGGCTGATGCTCTATTCATTGAGCCAAGCCGGTTAGGGCCCAACTTATACTTTGAATACAATGTCTGGATCACAGGAGGGTAGTATAATTTCATCTGCATTGGTCACAACACAACACATATGGAGTGTTCAGTCTAGCACTGACAGGAATAAACACTGTTTTTTGTTTTGTTTTGTACATTTATTATGTCCCTGCCAGGCATTGAGTTGAGCTTCCTCTCTTTGAATCAAAGAACTCATTAAATAGGTACTATTAATATACTCACTTTACAATGGAGAAACCTGGCGACTCAGATCTGCCCTAGGCCAAGTAATGGCAAATGGCACTGATGGGATTTAAATACTGGTTTGCCTGACACCAAAGTGTCTCTACATTATGGATCATCAGGATAGTAAAAGATCTGGGCACCACATCCAATGAAGAAAAATGGAAGGAACTGAAGGAGCTGAGAGGTCTAGGCATAATAACTTCCTTCAATTATTTAAGATGCTGTGATGGAAGAAGGTGTGATTTGATTTTACGTTGGAGATCAGACCCAGCACCAGCGCGTACAGGCTACAGGAAGACAGATCTAACTCCGTGAAAAGAGTCAAATTGTTATTTCAATGCCTCACAATAGCCCAGATTGCTTCACAAAGTAGTGAATCTATAATTGAAAACTTTCAGAGGTTGAATCACCATTGGTCAAGGATATTCTAAAAGGGATTTCTTCCATGGAGACGGTGCTAAATATCTCCAAAGTGTTTTCTACTTCAAACATTCCATGGTTTCATGAAAATTGAGACCAGGTAAGGAAGAAGGGGTTAGTCCTGGCTGAGTAGCTCAGTTGGTTAGAGTTTGTCCTGATACACCAGGGTTTTGGGTTTGATTTCCGGTAGGGCACATACAAGAAGCAATCAATGAATGCATAAATAAGTGGCACAACAAATCAATGTCCCTCTCTCTAAAATCAATAAAATTTTTTAAAAAATTAAAAGAAAAAGAGGAGTTACATCCTAAAACAATATAGTTAAGGAATAAAGCCATTAACCAAATAAATCAAGGTAACCATATCCATACTAAACAATAATAGTGTTTATTCACAGAGCATTAAGTGAAATAAGAATTATTAGGGAGAGAGTTTTCACAAAATGGGACAGCAAGCAGAAATAACGTCCTGTTCATCTCTGAATCCCTGAGTCTCTTGCATCTAACACAAAGTCAGTAAATATTTATTTGAACAATCGATTGGTTTCAATTGTCAATCAAAATGGCACAAGCTGGAAAAAAAAAATGGCTCTCTTCACCAATAAGGGACTTTCCTGAAAATTGCTTGCTAATGATTAGTGAAACTGAACATTGATTGTCTCTGTGAGAAGAGGAAAGCAGAGAACTATGGAGACAGGTGTATTTTTTAGAACATTTTGAAAGAGAGATCTAAAGGCCATGCTGGGAGACATTTGAGTGATCCTTGGTGATCTACCCTACATTTACTCTGTGATCCTAAGGGAACCCACTGTTGCTTTCCATGCCTGGGCTTTTACTGCTAGAAAATGCAGGTGGTGTGGGTAAGAAAGAAAATGAAGGATTCTTATCTTTCAGAAGGACAGAGAAGGTAAAGAAGAGAAACAGATCAATCCATCTGTAAATCACCGATGTGCTTTTCTCCACCTTATCGCCCACCTTTGCCCTACCTTTTTTTCTGAATTATTTTGTTAACCTGTGCCTCTCCTTCCTACACTCAAGGCAGTTAATTAAAAAAAAAATCAGGGATGTTGAAACTCAGAACCCTCTCTCTTGCTTTAGTCAAAAGGTTGGTGGGAAAAGCAAGTTGGAACTAATATCTGAAGGGAGTGCTTTAAGTAGTTGTAAATTGCAGTGACCTGTGCTTCTGGCTCCTTTTATACTCTAAGGTCATGGATAATTGAGCGTTGGCTTGGTGTATCTCCCAGGGCTAAGGCATTTGAAATGAAGTTTTTTCTCCATGAGACATGAAAAAGTCAGAAGTAACAGTTCTTTCATAGGAAACCAACCCTCTGTAAGGATTGGAAGGCCTGAGGGACACACCAAGGCTATGCCCAACTCTGTGAGTCCCTGACCAGACTTGCTCATTGACTTCCTTCACTAAACCAGCTTTTCCCCGTCAAGTAGACCAGTGTGATACAGACACGAGAATAAACTTTGGCATCGACTGGACATTGGCACTACCCTCACTCTTTTGTGTAACTTTTATCTATTTTATCTCCATGAGCCTCAGTTTCCTCAACTGGAAAAAAAAGTATATATAAAAATTCCTACGTCAGAGAATATTTGTAAGGATCAAATAAAATGTAGTATATAAAAGGCTGATAAAATTTATTTTCTCTTTTATCCACTAATATTCCTTCTAAGGGAAATCACTCCATCTCACTTTCCAAGGAATGGGGAAATGCAATTAGAAAAAAAAGAACATGTTGAAAAGAAGGCATACGAAGAAAAGGAGCAGAAAGAAAATCATAGAGTGCTCATGAAACCACCGAAGAGACATCTATTGTAGAAATGTAGGACTCAATGAATAGCAATGCAGAAGGTAAAGTGGAAGAAAAAAAAAAATCAAGATTTAGCCTTGAGAATCAATGGGAACAAGAAGTTGATGGGTGTGATCTGTTGTCTAGATACTTGCCCTAACCTGATGTCTTCTGAGAGAGTGGAGCACATTGAGTTTTGCTCATTTCCATAAACCTCTCACTGGAGAGTGAGAAAGGCCACTTCCATGTTGGATTGTGGGCCCACCCAAACACTGGATGCTCAAAACTTCTGGATCATCTGAGGGTCAGGCCCTCTTAAGGAACACGAAGGAACCCTTGGCTGACAGCACTCTCACTGGCTTCTACCATCCAAACTGAGGTAAGTAGAATTGAGGGAGCAGGGCAATTCTTTTTTTTTTTTAATATTTGCACCAGGAAAACATAGCACAGGGTATGTTTGTTACCCCCGCATATTTTAGAGGAATTCCCTAAGAGGAAAAAAACTTGTTTCTCGAGCTCTTCTTTCCCCATCTTTCCTATTTTCCACTCCACTCTCTCTGCTCCAAGAAATGTTAACAGATCTTGGAGCCGCGCCGAGATGACGTAATGCTTTCTCTGGTACACAAAGCGGCCTCCCACCCCCCGGGCTGGGCCTCTCTCGCCCCTCCCCCTCCGGCCTGGGTCGGGTCCCCTACCAGCTCCAGCACTGGCGCGGGTGAGTCCCCCTGTTTGAAAAGCCAGCCCAGAGAATGGGGAACAAAAGGCCTGGGGGGTGGGGGGAAGCGCCTAGGCACTGCCAGGAGGCCCACAAATAGACATCACGTCATCCCCTAGCCCAGCAGCACCAAGCGCCATTTGGTAGCATCAGAAGGACCCCACCATTACGATGCAGAATAGCACTTGCAGGGCCCACGGCTCCCCTTCAGCCTCAGCATCCAGCTGCCCGGCTTAAAAGCAGTGGCTTCCTTTTAGCTCCCCACCCCCGCACCTCTCTCCCCAGAGGCCGCTGGCTGCCTCCCCTGGCTGCCATCCACACACAGCCCACAGCCTCCAAACTGCCATCTTGATGCCCCATCCCCTCCTCCCCTTGCCATCTCCCTCCCCCGCAGCCCTGAGGACTAGGATGGGGAGGAAGGGGCACCGCCCTGCGTGCCCCAAGGGGGAAGGGCTCGGCCTCCTCCACCTCTCCTCCCCCAGAAGGAGGGGTTCACATCCTCTGCAAACTCTCTGGGTCTCACCTCCAGCGGTGCTGACGGTGCACCCTGCAAGGGTGTAGCATCCTGCACCCCAGAGCCTCCGTGTCTCCGGCCTCCCCAGCCTCTGCAGCCCATAGTTTGAAGTTCAGGCTCTGTCCACTGCCCACGACCCACCTCCACGGGCCCCATTCTAGCCGGGCCGGTGCTCCGAGACCCTGTGCAGCCGCTGGGTCCCCCATAGCTTTGCAGCTCTTTCGATCCCCGCAGGCTTAGTCGGACGGGCTGTACTTACCAAAGCTGGGTCGGATATTGGTGATTTCGGCCATGTCGTAATCAGAGGCTATTGCTGCTGGGAAGGCTGTTGCAATGGTCAGACAAACTCTGGGGAACCCTGGATCCAAAACCGAGGCCGCCGCTGTGCATGCAGCTCCTCTAGGTCAGGGGAGGAGGGGAGGGATCTGGCGGATGCCTCCTGTGACGACCTGGTCCCTGGTTGCCAGCTGCGGTCGCCTCTGAAAGATGCTCCAGGGATGCTCTGAGCTAAGGATGCAGGTGCAGCCAGACTGGTCCTGATGCGAGGGAGGCCCCGCCTTCTTCCGAGCGGTCCTCGGCACGAGACTCCGCCTCTGCCCGAAAAGTTCCGGAAGGCAGTACCCGCCCCTTTCCGGAAGATCTCTCTGGGAGGGGACCCCATCACCGGGATTTCCTGAGAATAAGACCCGCCCCCCTGACAGGCTGTGGGTGCAAAGGAGCAAAACCCCAAGGAGAGAGGAAGAAGTTGTAGGTTATATTATCATGGGGGAAATTTAGATCCTGTGGTTCCCATCCCCTGGGCTTAATACAGCAGCGGAATGTTCTGGCTTGAGAGGGAAGCCCAGGATTTTGGAAAAAACAAAATTCTATATGTCTGCATTTCAGTATCAATTGCCATTATTTTTATGTATTTCTGACCCCACGAAAGGTTATTATGGAAACTTCCTTAAATTTCGGAAACTCAGACTCTGATGAAAGATCAAACCTCGTGATGGATGCACAACGCTGAACATGTACTTATAATAATTTAATTATACAAGTAGGACGGGTGTGTGGTGTGTCAATTGAAGCTGTTTTTATAAAAAGACTAAGGAAGCCCCAGCCGGTTTGGCTCAGTGGATAGAACATCAGCCTGCGGACTGAAGAGTCCTGGGTTCGATTCTGGTCAAGGGCACATACCTCGGTTGCAGGTTCCAGGGCGAGTGCAGGAGGCAACCAATCGCAACCAATAGATGTTTCTCTCACATCAATATTTCTCTCTGTCTTTCCCTCTCTCTTAAAAAAAAAAAAATCAATGGAAAATACCTTCGGGTGAGGATTAAAAAAAAAAGGGATGTTGAAAAACAAACATAAATAATAAAATAAATTAATAATAAGTAAATAAAAAGACTAACGAAGAACGCCAAAGTTAATCAGCGCTGCGTATTTCTTTTTTAAAGTGTCAAGTGCTCTGGGCTGCTTAGGAGAGCATGTGCAAACCACCAGATGACCAGTGGCTCTGCCATTTGAAACCCTGCGAGCAATCAAACTTTTTCAGGGAAGATACTCATATGCTGCAAGTTCAGAAGCAGGCCACAAATGAAACTCCAAGCTTCTAGAGACTTCCTTGTCATTTGGGAGAGTTTGGGTGATTTAAGGCTAGAGTCAGATTGCAGTTATGCCCATGAGTAGTATATTGATTTCACTCTTCATTTTGGCTGTGGATCCTTTCATCTTGTCAATTATGTTTACAGACAGGATCAGGTTAAATAGATGATTTAAATCCATAAAAATATTTGTTGATGGTTCACCTGGAAAATGAGAGCGCTGAGTGTATTTTTTCCAGTTTTGACATTCTCTTCTAGAAAAGTGAAAAAAACATGGCTGTAGGACTCATTCATTTGTTCAAAGCACAAGTATTGAATTATTGAGCATCAACTATGCTTCCTGGACCTGGGATCAATGCATTAAGGAGCTAGAGTTAAGGATACCCGATTCCTCTTGATAGCTGTGTATCTCTGTGAAATCAGCTGAGCCAGAAATTAATCGGTCCTGTGTAAATTTGAAAGTATAATACCCACTGTTCCATAAGGTTTATCGTGAAGATCAAATCACCTATGATAACATAAATGAAAGCATGTTGTAAAATGGCAGCGTATGATCCAGCTAGGAGTAGTAATTACTATGAAGTGACTTCAGGACTCCCTAGTACAAATAACTGCACTGTATGTAACCCAGGGGGATTCCTTTCTGAAAATTTCCGAAATCTCCATTTCCTTGGCCCCGTATTTTTCAGGTGCGACGCGGCCAGAAGGGGTGAGTCGTCAAGTTACACTCACGAATCCCAGTCCCAAAGTTTTGTTTTTGAGCGGCGCCGAGGAGGGCCGAGTAAAGAGAGGCTTATCTCTTTAAAACTTTTTGCCCACACCCGACGTGCCAGCCTCGCGGCTTCATCCCGCCCCTAACGTGGGACGGCGCCCCGCGGTTGGCGCGCGCGCTCCATTTGACGTCCCGACGCCGCGCACTGCGGCTCGGGGGCGCGCACGTCAGTGGCTGCCGCTGGCTGACTTCCGGTGGCCCCGACTCCGAGTTTCCGCGGGATCCGCCGGCGGCGGAGGGGAGTGTGTCCCGTGCCGTGAGGCGGGAAGTGGCCCAGCGGGCGCTGGACGTCAGGGCGAAAAGGATGAGCCGGCCGAGCGGGGGGTCGGGCCTGAGGCGTGGTGGTGCGGGGGGTGTGCCAGAGGGGAGAGGTCTGAGGGCGTCTGGCCGGGCGCGGGGGCTTGGGCCAGCGCTGGGCGCCTAGGGAAAAAGCGCAGTTGGGTCCCCCCCGCCCCTCCTTTTTTTTTGGACATTTTCCCCAGGAGGGGCTCGCGCTGGGGCTGCCTTCGGATTTGCGTTCTTTCACCCTGTTGGTCTCTCACTCCAGCTCCT